>JAOUQT010296229.1:0-16702 GCA_025769995.1 Xyliphius kryptos | reverse complement strand
ACCCTCATAAATGAATAAGCAGAAGATAATGAATAAATGAAAATAACTGATATTATGATTTAAATGTGAAGGTAAATATAGAATGTTGTAATGGTCTTTTAGTTGATCAGTAAATGACCTTAACAACATTTCTTGGGATGCTCAAATTTCTGAACGTTGTTTTATTTTGGTATTTTACTTTAAAACTGTACATAACATAATAATACACCAATAATACACTTGTGTAAACTGTTTTTCCAATCTAAATATTTAATTCCTAAATTCCATCTTTAAATGCCACTTTTATGGCAGACTGCTGCTCCAATCTAAGGTTGTAATCACACTAAATAATATGGTATGTCTGTAAAGCTGACCCAAATACGTTGGATTCATCTGAATATACACCATTCATTTCACATTTCTTTATTTTTAAAGACACACTATCACTTACTGCATTTGTCTTGGTACTTGTTCTTATCTGCTGTACATGTTTACATCCTTAGTCTTCAGTACATTTGTGTACAGTGTACTACACTCATTACATCTCATTAAATAATTAATAATTAATGTTGCATTCTGTATAAAAATTCTGCAGAAATATTATTTGCATGCTATGTAAATAATACTGTATTGCACTTCTGGTTAGATGCTGACTGCATTACACACTTTGTATTTGTACCATCCACAATGACAATAAAGAATCTAATCTAATATATATTATGAATTACAGACATCACACCTCCATGTGTGGACCCGCAGAATTAGTATATTTAGGCTCTAAAAAATGACCATGCATTAGAGAGATTATTGTAATGATATTATTTTGTATTAACAGAATTTAGATGCTCAAAATATTTTATTTAAAGTAAATTAGGCTAAGGGATATTCCGAGGGCTCTATACTGCAACCTGAAATCCAAACTTTAAATTTAATAGATCATTTTAGTAGAGTCAATGAGCTTTAGCATTGTGGTTAGTAGTTGCGCTGTTTTGCTGTAAATATTAAAACAAAAAATACATGAGTAATATCTATATAATCAAAACATGAACAGTATTTTTACCCAAGTTTTAATTAGTCCTCATAAATAATCCTGCAGGTCAAGGTGTTCAAAGTTGTTGAGTTAGTAATGTGTGACAATTAGTATTATTGTTTTACCACTTTGCTTGTCTCATTATTAGTTGAAGATGTGGAACGCTGATGCCCCAAAAAGCATTCTAAGCCTTGTACTCTACAGGTTCTGTTATTTTAATCATGCTGTTCTAGTCAGTAGTGCTAGAGAATAATGCCATATATCTAATTAAATGTCTTACAAGATGCTACCACCTATGGTGTCCTTATAGTCTGCGTTAATAACAACCTCAGAGCCCCTCAGAGACATTCATTGTTTGAGGACCAACTAGATTATTCACAAGACGTCAATGACTGAATTCATTTCCTTTAAATAATTTTTTACATTTAATATTCATTCATTCATTCATTTATTGTCTTCCGCTTGATCCTCTACGAGAGTCACAGGGATGTTTTTCATGCCCATCCAAAGGAGGGCATCCAACGTCTCGGAAGCTGGGCAAATACACCCATGACAGGGTGCCAATCTACCTCTGGGTACACATTCACTCACTCATTCACTCACACACACACACACACAGACTATATGGGGCAATTTAGAGCAGTCGATTTACCTTGAATCATGGAACATGGAAAAAAAACAAGTGTTAGAAATAGCTCAAAAGTAATTCGAATAAATAAATAACTAATAACCATTCCAATGGGGTTGAAAAGAAAAGTCTTGAGTGGGGAAAAGAAGGACTCACCAATTCTGGCTTTACTAGCAGAAGGATACAGTGAGCTTCTTATACCTTCCATTCTCAAATTTTCTAAGACTGCAGTTAGTTACAACAAGCTCAAGCAGCAGATATTGGGGACAACAAAGCTACAGACCAGCAGAGGGCAAAATCGACTCTACTGACCAGGATGATAGTCAGCTTTTTATTTATTTGTTTTTTTTATAAGCTTGCCTATATTTTCATGAATTTATTAAAAGTTCAGCGATGGATTGGCACGCTGTCCTGTGTATATCCGCCCAGCGCTCAACATGTTCTCCCCTAATGGGCATGGGGAACGGGGAACCCCCACCCACTCATGGAGGATTAGCGGAAGATAAAGATATAATGAATTAATGATTAAAAGTTAAATTATTGCGGAAATACAGAAATATCGAAGTTTAAATTGAGTCGTGAACATTTAATCAATGTTCTCTGCTATGTTCTTTAAAAAAAAAAATTCAGTAAGAAAAAACATTTTAGCCATATAACTGTAGAAAATGTTTTTTTTAATCACAATTCTGTAAAGTTACACACCATCCACACAGTTCACCATTACATTTTATTCTCTGTAATTTAAAGTTGAATGTCTTACATACAACCTAAATTGCATGGAAATGTTATATTATACGCAATACAATATTTACAATTTCAATAATTACATTTAATAAGTATTTATATTTCAATTTATATTTAAAATTATTTATAAATAAAGAAAAGCAGCTCTTGAATCTCACTGTCTCATTTAAGGTACAGCTTGGAAATAAAAATACAATCAGCTCGGTTTTCATTATCAGAATTTTAACACAAACTGAGCTTAGTGGTCGCGATTATGTTAATAATCTTTCATACAAATCGACACTGAGATCGACAAATTGACTGAAAATGGGAATAACATTTTATTCATGATTATTTTCATTTGGTATAGTTATGTTAAGTTAATTTGAGAAATACATTTGAATTTGTATGAAGCTACTTGAAACGCATTGGAATGACGGTGAAACGTGACTTTAATAGTAAACTTGAATTATTACGTTTTATTCAAAAATGGAGCTCAAACGAGCATAAATGGGATGCGACATTTAGATTCTAATTTTGGATTTCATTGCCATTGCATTTATTAAAATTTTGAGAGATGTTTTGAGGTTTCAATAAAAAGTTTAAAAAAAAGAAAGAAAAGAAAAGTTTGAGCGCCACCTGCTGTTCTACAGCCAATGTTTTCTTGCATTAAAAACACAAGTCTAAGCGTGCCAAAGGTCACATGTTCACTATTAAATATCATTTACAGCAGTTCAAGGAATTTGCTTACGACGTTTGTAGAACCTTTTGCAGTCAGTATTCTTTAGTATTTAGCAGTCAGTATTCTTCCTAATAATACTGACCTGTGTTGTTCTCTAATTTGTGAGTCGCTTTGGATAAAAGCGTCTGCTAAATGACTAAATGTAAATGTAAATGTAACCGACAAGAGCAGAGTATGAAGGTTCAATTAGCAGGGTAAAAGTACAGTTTTGCTCAAAATATTGCAATGCACACAACATTATGGGTGACATACCCGAGTTCAAAAGATTGGTATGATGAACATGAAGGTGAAGGTGAACATCTCCCATGGCCTGCACACTCACCAGGTCTAAATATTATTGAGCCATTTTGGGGTTTTTTTGGAGGAGGAAACATTTTCCTTTACCAGCATCACATAGTGATCTGGCCACCACCCTGCAAGAAGAATGGCTAAAAATCCCTCTGACCTCTGTGCAGGACTTGTATATATCATTTCCAAGATAAATTGACGCTGTATTGGCCGCAAAAGGAGGCCGTATTTCATACTCATAAATTGTTGTGGTCTAAAACCAGGTGTTTCAGTTTTATTGTCCAATCGCTGTATTTATGTATTTATATACATATATATATATATATATATATATACTGCTTAAAATAAAGGGAACACTAAAATAACACATCCAAGATCTCAATGAATAAAATATCTTTATTTAGTAGTGGAATGTGTTGAGAACAAAATAAAAATAGAAATGATCAAAATGTAAATCCAAATTATTATCCCATGGAGGTCTGGATTTGGAATCATACTTAAAATCAAAGTGGAAAATCAAATAACAGGCTGATCCAACTTCAGTTGAAATTCCTCAAGACAAGTTCCAAAGAGACTCAGTAGCGGATGTGGCCTCCACGTGCCTGTATGGCCTCCCTACAACACTTGGGCATGCTCCTGATGAGGTGGCAGATGTTCTCCTAAAAAATCTCCTCCCAGACCTTGATTAAAGCATCAGTCAACTCCTGTGCAGTCTGTGGTGCAACGTGGCGATGTACCAGATGTACTCGATTGGATTTAGGTCTAGGCAACGGGCAGGCCAGTTTATAGCATCAATGCTTTCATCAATGCCTGCTGATACACTTCAGCCACATGAGGCCTAGCACTGTCATGCAACAGAAGGAACCCAGGGCCCATGGCGCCAACAAATATTCTCACAATGGGTTTGAGGATCTCATTCCAGTACTTAATGGCATTCAGAGTAACAGTCTATGCAGCCCTCCAAAGAAATGTCTCACCACACCATTACTGACCCACTGCCAAACCATTCTCCACGGTGTCTCTAGACTTTGTCTGTCACATGTGCTCATTGTGGACCTGCCCTAATCCATGAAGAGCACAGGGTGCCAATGCAGAATCTGACAGTCTTGGTGTTCTCAGGCAAATGACAATCGCCCTGCAAAGTGTCGGGCTGTAAGCACAATCCACACTTGGGGACGTCGAGCCCTCAAACCACCCTAATGGAGTCTGTTTTTGACAGTTTGGGCAGAAACATGGATATTGCCTCTGCTGTGCTCTGGCACTTTTTACTCATTCACAAGACCCTCCACAATCAGACTCCCCCCTTAAGGAGGGACCTGACCTCCTTCATCTTCATACTCCACACATAACCTTCGCTCTTCTGATGCAAATCTTCTGTTTGTCAGCATTAAAACCAAGCACTGGACCTGGAGTTATACAGCCTTTTCTGTTGCTGCCCCCTCATTTTGGAACTCTCTCCCAAAACAAATATGTGACTGTTCTGATCTGTCTACTTATAAATCACTCCACAAAACTCATCTGTATAGGATAGCTTTTAACCTGTAACGGCTATTTTTTATTTAGCTGCTGCTTTAAATTAGCTTCTTCTATTATTTTAGAAACTGTGTTTTTGCATCAATTCATCTTTGTGTTTTTACTGTTTTATCAATGTTATATTGTGTTATTTGTTTTAAAATGTCTTTGAGGTCCCAGAAAAGTGCTATATAAATAATATGTATTGTTCTTATTATTATTCTTCTTATTATTATTAAAACTACAAACCATGTACATTAAATTCTACTGCTTATTTTTTAGGTATTACTTATTCTGATTATGATTATCATATAATAATCGTAACCAAGTATCGGAAAAGAATTTCTTCATGCCATTGAACCGAGAAATAAACATTGTATGGTGGCTATTAAAATAAAAAAACCTTGTTTAGAAACCTACTGTTTCAAAAAGTACATATAAAACATAGACTAGCAGGACCAACAACTGAAATGAAACTAAAAACATTCTATTTGGTCATTAAAGGAAAAAAAGCTTTGAAAAGCATGAATAGTTGGACTTGTGTTTAATTTAATTCCACTGTCTTTTCAATGACAAACTGCTTTGTATTTAACACTTTTAAACTCTAAATAATTTATATAATTATTTAATACAGGTGTTTTTAAAATCTCAGATCAAACAAAAAAATTCACTTCCTTTGATCAGGGGTTAGTATTGCCAGAGCTTTTCCCAGCAAAGATATGAAGTGTTTATCATTTTATAAATCTTTGACATACATTTTTTTTTACTTGTGTCAGGAAACAGGAATTCCCAGATAAAATGCATGCAAACACAAAAAAAAGAAATCCTTGAACACGCTGCCTGGCAATGCAACACATGGCCTTCTTGTGAGGCAAGAAACCTAATGCTTTTATGATTATTATTATTACTACTATTATACATTTATTTATTCATGATCTTCTGCTTTATCCTCTATTAGGGTTACGTAGGGGTTCCCTATGCCTGTCCATAAGGGAACATTTTCGATGCTTGGCCAAAACACCCAGGACAGGGTACCACACACACACACACACACACACACACACACACACACACACACAGGACAGTGTGTCAATCCAACGCTGGGCACACAATTACTTACACAGCCACACACAAACACACACTAGATTTAGAGCATTAATTTACTTTAAATCCATGTTCTTGGACTGTGGGAGGAAATCGGAGAACCTAAAGGAGACCCATGCGAACACGGGGAGAACATGGAAACCACCCAAATTGGGGTTTGAACCTGGATTCCCAGCGCTAAGAGACAAACGTGCTAAACTTCAGTTATTATTATTAGTAGTAGTATTAGTATTAGTGGTAGTATTAGTAGTAGTGGTAGTAGTAGTTGTAGTAGTAGTATTAGTGGTAATAGTAATATTATTATTATTATTAGTAGTAGTAGTAGTAGTAGGATTAGTAGTAGTACTTGAATTATTATTATTATTGTTGTTGTTGTTGTTATTGTAGTTGTCGTTTTAGTCATTTTTATTATCATTGTAGTTGTTATTATTAATCTTGTTGTTATTATTGTTGTTGTTTTTTATAAATTAGATTATTAGTAACATTATTATTGTTTATGATGAGTATTAGAGCGTGTTGTTTATGATAACCGACATTATTGCACAGTCATGACAGTTGACGCGCACCTTTAGAAGCGGAAGTGACGTGGCAGGACGCGTGTGCCGTTCTCCTCCCCTATGGTGTCTGAGTGCAGTGGCTGGTGAGTGAGTGACGGACGGGTGAGGGACGCTCTGTGTTTTCTCTCTGCTGGGTGTCATGGCGGTGGAGCTGCGCTCTGGGATAAAGTATGGGGGAGTGTTATCCTTCGCAGTGCTTATGTGCGCGTACTGGCTGCACTCCCCTCGCTCAGTGCTGGATGAGAGACTCGGGGAGGTTTTGTCCTCTTTACTGAGAGCTGAAAGCAAAGTAGACGTGAGCAGCAACGAGCGACCTCGAGTGGCGATAGGTACAACATTTCCTTCCTACTGCAGATGACTTACTGTTTAGCGAAAAGATCGGAATTCGTTCTAGCTTCTTTTTTTCCACTTCTATTCATGCTTTATTTAGCTTTTCTGCAGCTCTGCTCTCTCCTTATGAAGCACACGGTTATTATTCGTGACTTTTGGTGATTGCAACTGTTTTAATATAACTTCTCGCCATATAACCCCAAAACCACCATGTCCTCTGTTTTGCAACAAAATAAATAAAATAAACGTAAAATAGCAGCTCATGTTTCTAAAATGGACAAGCCCTGTGGGGCTTAACTTAGACCCCTCAGTTTGAATGAAGAGCTAATAAAGCCGAGCAGACATTTAACAGTACTATATGGGTCCAGCCAAAATTATATATTATATTTTTTCTTATTCAGTTTTATGTCATTTCAGAGAATAAAATGGGTCAATAAAGATTAAAGAAAGCAACAATTCTGGTTTGATTGGGGTTGGGTGGGGGGGATAGCAAGGGCCTAACACTAGCCAACACTAGGATTTTTGGAAAAAAATAAATCTTCTAATATGTCTTAAAATAAGGGTCAGACCTCATAAATGCTTATTTGAATAAACCCTTATTTCTAACCTCTCACTCCTAACATGTTTTAATTTTTTTATAAACCCATACCACAATACTAAAATTTAACATCTTGTTAATCTATTTCTCTGTACCTGATTTGGCATCTAAATAGTTTAGTTTAAATGCCAACAAAATACAATAAACAAGACACACTTAAAAATGGAAAGCTGTAGTAATAAAGACAAGGAAAGGAAAACATGACTAAGATAACAATAATAACAGCACACACGGCCTTATCACGACAATAATGGAGAAAATAAAAACATATATAATAATACAACATAACATAAATAATTAATAATAATGTATGAATAAGAAATTCAAAGACTGTCAGTTATTCCAAACCTAGGTGTTCTTCTATATCTTTGGTAGGGAGTTCTAGGTTGAAATAGTCTAGAAATGGTTGCCACACCTTTTAGGACCTCTGAACCGATCCTCTCATTGAATATTTCAGCTTCTCCAGTTATACGAACATTGTATTCTTTACCCATTGACTGTGTGGGAGGGCATGCTGATTTCCATTTAAACAGAATGACGTGATGGACTAAGAAAGATGTAAATGCTATGACCTAGGCCTGCAAGCATGACGCAACTGTAAGAAAACAAAAAATTAAAAATCTGTCAGACCTAGTCCCCATTTAGCCGGTTATCTGGTAAAACTGAAATATTTTTATATATTTATGCCGAGTATCCACACAAAATCTTAGTTTTACGTCACCAAAAACTATAATTTAGTTAAAGTCCATCATGTTCTTAGAACACGTCATTTGCTGGTTTTGCTAACTTTACACAGTTATTTACCCACTATTTTTAATCACCTCTGTATCTGCTCCCGGCACACAGGCTATTACTTTGGTTACGAAACACATTCATGGAGAAACAAGTACAAATGCAACTTACTCCCAAAATGTACCCAACGCATTCCCAAATCTCCCCAAACAGATTGGCATAAACACAACACAACTCCATGAACAAATAAGAGCATTATTAACCATTTTCTTCTCCTCTTGACCAGTTCCCATGATGCTCTGTTGGTGGGTGGGTGGAGCCCGGCCCACACATACACCAGCAATGCCACATAAGTATTGTAAAAATTAGAACACAACTTTGAAACAAACCACACATCCTTGCATACAAATTAGCATGCTTTGTTTTGTGGTGCTGTCTGATATTGCAGATACCCCCTCATTACAGATCAGGCATGATATGTGTCCCTTTCTAACCGTTACAATGTGGGAGTGATGGAAAGGACGCAAAGCTCTTTTTGGCAAAATCACTAACCTGCAAGAATCTAAAGAAGAGTGAACAAGGAATGCTATGTTCGTTTCATAATTGCTCAAAGGACATGAACACCCCATCCTTAAACAAATTGTACATGATTTTGGAAAGAGATCTGCCCAGCTGGCTGTAATACAAGGATACTTTAATGTCAATTTCACAGTACATCTTACGACATAAAGAGAATCAAAACGATGTTAATCTCTCTCCATAAACGTAGTGAGAGCGAGCCACTGCAGCCACCCTTTCTCGCTACAATGAAGAAATATGTTGACATTTGCCTATTTATATTGTAGTAATTTTATTGTTTGTATCATTTGTTTATTGGCTTGAGGAGTAGTTTGAAAATGCTTATTAATACCGCAGCTCTATATTCAGTAGTGCTTGAAAGTTTGTGAACACTGTGGAACTTTCTATATTTGTGCAAACATTTAAAACTAGTCAAATAGAACCAGTTTTCAGTATTGCTTTTGCCTTCACCCTCCACGCAGCAATAACGGCATATAAAAATTTGTGGTAATTGTTGCTTAAACCTGCATGTTGGCTTAGAGGAATTTAATCCTGTTCCTCTATACAAAACAGATTTAACTCTTATGTTGATGTCGTTTTCTTTTTACAAACCTATTTCTTCAGGTCCCCACACAACATTTCTAATAAAGGTCAGGACTTTAAGTCGGACATTCCAAAACATTTACTTTATACTTCTTTAATTGTTCTTTTGCTTACTGAGTTTAGGTTCTGTTACTTGCTGCATGGCAAACATTGTGTTGAGTTCAACGCTTTACCATTTCTTTTAGAAATGACTGGTGTAAGGAATACATTGTGCCATTAATGGACAAACTGGACCATGTGCAGCAAAACATATGGTCTTAAACACATTTTACAAATGATTTTATAAATCTTCACTGAAACAGCATAAAAATAGCATATCAGCGACTAACATTTAAAATAAGATTGTGAATTTACTGTATTTACTGTATTTGTACTTTTGTAATAGTATGAAAATGTTAACATTTTGCTTAATATATTTAATAATTTTCAAAAGTCACACAGCATTGTAAGAATACATTGCTTTGTTAATTAGATCTGCTGTAGTCCAATCTGTGTTTGGTCAGAGAAACTAACATCTTAACCTAGTAGTTAACAGGCTTAATCATAGACTACTCCAGGGCACAGAATGTTAAGCCTAACTGCCGCTAACTGTCTGTAGCAATGTGGGTTAAGGTTTACAGCATAATACCCACTTTCTCCTGCTGCAAATAGTTTTAAAACAACAAATTTCACTTTAATGTTATGTTACTGTGTATAGCCTTTAAAAAACATTCTATTGTACAGGAAACACAAATATGAAAGTGTTTTCACTTGTAATAAAAACATAATACAAAAAATAGGATGCTTTTGTTTTTTTAAATGGAAAATCATGTTGAGACATTTTAAAGTTAATTATAAGCATTTGATGTGTCTGGCTGATGAGGGTTGGTGAACACTTGAGCATTTTTCAACATTAATGGATTTTAAAGTTGTGGTAGTTAACATTAGTAGCAATTCAGGATATTAAAATCATAAACACACCCACATACCTGATGAGGCAGAACCAAAACTTGGCACTTAATTAGTAAGCTGGTAACAAATTTGTCTTAAACTGGGCTTGTGTGAGCCACTGCTACAAGCAAATGTTACACTTAATTGTTATCATTATTATTATTATGTTCATTATTTGTGCTAAATGGAGAGAAAGTGACCTATTTATATTCATTAAAACATGATCATTTTCTTTCATTATAATTATTATACTAAACAATAAGATATATTTTGTGTCTATATTAAAAAAAAATGTTACAGAACACGAAAAATCCTAGAGTCTATTGTGTATAAAGCACAGTTTTATTGTTTGAGTGTGTAAACAAAACTGTGGTAAATTATTAGCAAAATCGTGACCAAACAAGTAAAAAAAAAAAATGTAAATTGTTTTAAATAATTGTAAGTCTATTAAGTGGTGTCACATCACAGTTTTTATTTAATTATCAGGTTTTGGTGGTTGTGTGGATATTATTGTGGATGGTGTGACACTGCTGAAGAGGATTGGACTGAAACCAGCTGATCAGCCTCTGCACCACAACTACATTGAGAATGCTGAGCAGCTCGCCCAGAGTTTTGCTTACTTCTTTGCTCCAGGTGCAGCTTCAGAGTAAGTGAATAAGGAGACTCCACTCAATCCATATAATGAAGCCATCTTCTACATCAGTAAAGATCAGCTTTTGTTTAGCTGCCTCAAACATTAATCTATATAATTATGAATGACCGGAATCGAGATGGTTCTTTTAAGTTTTTCTAATTTATATTTACCTACAATTTAAGGCTCACGTTTAAATGGCAAATAACTGTTTATGTTTCGGTTGCTTTCCTCTGCGTATTTGCTTATTTACCCTTAAATGTATAAGTTTTTAGTGTAAATACAGAACCAATATGAAAAACTAACTAATACATTAACAGAAACATTAAATATTTTGTATTTGTTTTATGGTCATTATTTCTGAACTAATGCTCATATCAGGTTTTGATATTATTAGATGTACTGATTTACCAAACATCCAATTTGCCCTTGTCTGCCTTGCAGAAGACTTGTGGTTAATGACACACTCTTCAATCAGCTGGTGGAAGCTTCCCGAGAGTTGCCAGGAAACCGCTGGTCAGTTGGGGGAAATGCGCCTGTAATGGCTGGCAGGATGGCCAGTGAAGGCTGTGATGTTCTTCTTGGTGGCAGCTTTAGCACAGACTTTAATGATTACCTGTCAGAACATATTACAGGTAAGATACACCACTCTCTTTCCTACTTTGTGTAATGTGCCTGTTGCCTCTATTGACAGTCATCTTTGTGGTAGTGAACATTATGTACCTGGACCATGATTGGATAATTTAAACATAAATATAAGATGAGGGGAAATCAATTTTTGGAACTGGTGACCTGTGAAATGTCATTCTATGGCATGATGTTCAACAATTTATATTTTTTAAAAGCTTTTTATAGTATCAATTGCAGAAAATCTTAATCATTACATTAACTTATTACTAAATCTATTAAATTAATGTAGTAAAGTAGAAAGAACACCTACAAGTTGGTGGAGTCGAAATATATAGTGGCTAAAATGCCAATGCTCAAGTAAAAGTTTTAAAAAATGTATATGCTTTTATAGACATTTTTACTTCTAATTGTTATACTGAAAGCTATGAAAATGGCGATTATTTTTGAAATTGTGTACTTTTGTATTTGGTAATATTAAACTTTCTTCTGTTAATCCTTTGTATTTTCCCCCTTTTTTGTAGTGGCAGGTAACATAGTGGATGAACCAGATATCCATTTGATCTTTGAATATCCGGCTGGTGCTAGCTGGGGGCCGTACACTTCCCGAAGGGCCAACAGGTCTGTCAACTATTTATGTTCGTAATATATATCATTGGCCTATTTAGACGTGGCATTGTGGAGCAATTGATGTACACCATGTTCATAAATACGAAGAGTTGGATTTTGCATTTCTGTTGCACAGGTGCTTGTTGGAATCTGGCAGGTTCTGCTGTGTTGACGGTAATCTAGAACTGTTAGTTCAGATTGTTTTGCCGCAAGAGTTGTGTTTGCGTTTTAATATTCAAACTTTAAACAAGCTTTATAACCTGTTTTGCTCGTTTGTCAAATTGAATGTTCACCGTGCTTACTCTCACCTTTTTTCTTTTATAAGCTTTATTACTTTGCATAAGAGCTGAACTATTGAGACTATTATGTTTTGAGTTAACACTACAACATACTAAAACCATTAAGCACTTCTATATGGAAAGTAAGATCTTTAGAAGAAGGAGGATTAGGCATATTTCTTCCAAATCACTGACTGACAACATTAATTAAAACATATAAACACATTTGCAAAATCTTATGAAAAAAAGTTTTTTCAACATGGGGCTGATTACAAATTGTGAACTAGGTTATATGCTGCAGTGCAAAAGCTGTGGTTCGAATAAAAACCCTGGCATGGATTCAGTGTCAGTAAGCTGCCTGTCTGGTGAGGAGACCTGGTGAAGTAAGTTCACACAAATTGAAATTGAACTTTTGAGGTCAGTGTGATGCAGTTGGAGCAAAGATCAGTTTTGTATGCAGTGCTTATAGAGACCCAGGACAAATGGAACAGCATATTAATTTTACTATGACACCAGGATACACCATGATGGTTAAAATGCCTGTAAACAGTATTTTATTCAAGCGAAATGCAACTCGTAGAACTGAGGAGTATATATTTAAAGGAATGTTTATTTTTACTCCAAAAGGGTCAAAATAAAGCATGGATTCATTTATTATGATATTGCTGGAGTGGAACTGTGGCACAGTAGCCCACACTTGCCTCATACTAAAAAGGTCCTGGGTTTGATCTGCATGTTTTCCCTCTGCCTGCATAGTTTTCTCTGGATACCCAAAGCATGTGTGGATTTATTAAAGATGGAATTGCCCCCATGACTGCATTTGTCCTGTTGGGAAAGTAGCCAAGAGCTGTCCAGATTTTAATATCAATACGATAAACAGTGGATCATTGTGTCTAATTTAAATAAAAGGGTAATTATTTAATGACATCAGTTACTCTACAGTGGAGTATTGTGGCAGCTTCTGTCAAAGCAGATCCTATTTGAGTGAATGTAGCAAAGAGTATGTCACCGTGTCTTGAAACATTGCATTAGAGTGTTATTCCGATGGACATGGACAGTTTTTTTTTTTAGGTTTCAGTTATGAATGGTTGTGTAGGACCAGAAACAGCACGTTTTGTGGGTTAAAACACTTGAGTCTATCAAAGTTGCCAATGTAGACTTTTGAACAAGGCTCTTAAACATTGTTGCACCAGGAGATGTTGTTTCAAGGCTACTCCTGTGCTCTGACCTCAGGCATCATGTTGAAATTTTTGAACATAATGACCTTATTGGGTGGGGGGAGGTGTGGGGGTAGCACAGCTTTATATTATTTTTTATACCATTGAACTTTAATGAATAGGATGTTAGTTTTCCACATACTGGCCATGTAATGGTTTAACAACAGAGATTATATTATGTTACACACTGTTGTTTTGATGCTTGTTGTGTAATTGATAGGCTTTGGGCTGCATGATGTGTCTTTTCAATGCACTGCATAATGCTTTATTGCATTTGACAAGAGGGGCAGGACTCTCACATACAAGTTTTGTTTGCGTTGGATATTCAAATTTATTTTGATTCAGTCAGTACACACAGGCCTTTATTCCTCTAATTTAATGTGAATGGATTGTTGTTTTGACTGAAGACTTTTATATGCATTTTGTTCTAAAAATGACATAAAATCTGCTAATACTATTGCAAAATTAAACCTTAAAAACTAAATATTTTTATATTTAACAATTTTGTGTATACTTTTGGACTTTGTAGTTTTACAATTATGAACTGTAATACACCTGTTTTTCTTTGCCACTCAGAACCATCACAGAACAGGTATAATTTGGGTAGTTTATTGTTTATTGTCAGTTCTGCAGTGACACTGATGCGGTGAGGGCTTTTTTAGTGCAGCATTGCTGCTGTAGTGTCATTTAAACAGGGAATGAAAATAAGGCACAACCCAAAGAATACCTATTTTGTGGTGCTACTATTGGTTTTTAGAGAACAGTATAAAGGGTACTAACACAGTATATACTGTAGTCCACAAACAGATGGACCACAGTCTGTCATTGTAAAATGTGAAGCAAGTGGAGCAAGTGGAGCAAGTGAAGTGAGGTCCTCGCTGTAGCATCCCAGAGTACTACTATTTCTTAACAGTCCAATCAGAGAAAATAAGAAAATGATAATTCATTTTATATTGCGATCATTTAGCATATTTAGGTATTTAGCGAAACTTCTTTCATTGTGCAAGATGTGTTTTTTGTTTAGATTACAATTAGTACAACATAGGATCAATATTGAATTTAAACATCACTAAACAACAACCCTTAACCACTGGTAAATTGACATTTACAGGTACATTGTCCATAGTGATGACCATAATCCATACTTGGACTCAATGGAAGAATTTGAAAAGAGGCTACAGGACTACAATCCAGACCTGCTTGTGGTGGGAGGTCTTCAGATGATGGACAACTTTCCCTTTAATCAAGGTGACAGTAATTTATACATTACATATACAGGGCCTTCTAAAAAAATTAGCATATTGGGATAAAGCTCATTCTTTTCCCTAATGAAATGATAAAAAATAAACTTTCATATATTTTAGATTCATTACACACCAACTAAAATATTTCAGGTCTTTTATTGTTTTATTATTGATGATTTTGACATAGAGCTCATGAAAACCTCAAAATCTCACAAAATTTGCATATTTCATCCGACCAATAAAAGAAAAGTGTTTTTAATACAAAAAAAGTCAACCTTCAAATAATTATGTTCAGTTATGCACTCTACTTGGTCGGGAATCCTTTTGCAGAAATGACTGCTTCAATGGGGCGTGGCATGGCGGCAATCAGCCTGTGGAACTGCTAAGTTGTTATGGAGGCCCAGGATGCTTCGATAGCTGCGAACCCCATAGAGAATCTGTGGGATATTGTGAAGAGAAAGTTGAGAGACGCAAGACCCAACACTCTGGATAAGCTTAAGGCCGCTATCAAAGCATCCTGGGCCTCCATAACAACTCAGCAGTGCCACAGGCTGATTGCCTCCATGCCATGCCGCATTGAAGCAGTCATTTCTGTAAAAGGATTCCCGATCAAGTATTGAGTACATAACTGAACATGATTATTTGAAGATTGACATTTTTTGTATTAAAAACACTTTTCTTTTATTGGTCGGATGAAATATGCTAATTATGTGAGATTTTGGGTTTTCATGAGCTGTATGCCAAAATCATCAGTATTAAAACAATAAAAGACCTGAAATATTTCTGTTGGTGTGCAATGAATCTAAAATATATGAAAGTTTAATTTTTATTATTTCATTACGGAAAAGAATGAACTTTATCACCATATGCTAATTTTGAGGGACCTGTACATACAATAATGTTTGAAAGAAAACGTGTTCCGAAAAATGTGCATGTTCATGCATAAACACGGCTGAATGTTCTAAAAATACCACACATTATTCAATATAACAAAACGTTTTTCCAAACAATGTGCATATTAAACAATTTGCCGTGTTGGTGAAAAACCTACTACAAACTACTACATTAAGATTGCCCATGGTGCAAAAATGGCACATACTGTGGATTTAGGAGCTTCGCTTCCCATGTATCTAAACCTTTTAATTCTTTAATGAAAGATGGTAGACTGAATGTTTTGCTTGATTCCTTGTTACACCTTTAAACCTGGTCCTACGTCATGACTACCCAAGAGCATGTATTAATTGACTCACTAGGTTCTCAGACATGTCTGTCCTTATTTATGTGTCTTTAGACACAGCAGCTCAGCTCAGTTAAGGCACAGTTTGATGCACAGTTTTACTGTAAATTATTAGTGATCACTGGCCACAATGTCTTGGCTGGACATTTTTGATCAGTCCAATAGTGACAAAAACTCCAGTAGCAAATCTGATCAAATAAAATTAGCGCACACGTTAACACACCGCCACCATGACACGTCACCTAAATTGTACATACTTTATGGGGCTTGTGGTTAAGGAACCAGCCTTGTAACTTAAAGGTCCCCATTTGATTCCTGGTTCCACCAAGTACTATGACTGAAGTGCCCTTGGGCAATTGCCAATTGCTCCCCAGGTGTCATATACAGGACTGTCCTCCGCTCTGGTATGTGTTCTCACTTTACTCAGTGTGTGGATGTGTGTTTATCAATGTACGGATGGGTTTAATTTATGGCGTCAAAAAGGGTCCAAAAGTTTTGAGAACTCAAAAACAGAATTCATAAGCAATTTTCTTCATTGCACATTT
>JAOUQT010296218.1:0-16703 GCA_025769995.1 Xyliphius kryptos | reverse complement strand
GGGGGGGTGTTTGGGGGTGTGATGGGGGATGACCCTTAAACCCATAAACACTTAGACCCGGTGCTGGTGGGGGGAGATAGCAGGATGCTAAACCAGCTTGCTGCTCCTATGGACACTGCATCCCACCACACCGAGCAGCGCCTCTAGTGACCGGCTGCATCATCTGAAGTGTGTTAGGGGGCGTTACCGCAGGTCCTTCATTCCCGCTGAGCAATCAGCACTGCTCTCAGTAACCACGCCCCCAAACTAACAAATAACCATTCAGTTATCACATGTGCAATCTTCTGTCCTTAGTGTGAGGTTTCAGGGACAACATTCTACAAAAAGGATGTAAATAGTGTTTTTAAAGTTTTTGTTGTGGTGTTATAATTTATTACTGTACATAACCGTGCATTTTTATTTTTGCTTTTTAAATTTACTTATTCTATTTTTTATACTTTAAATAGCAGCCTTTTAAAATTTGAAATTAGATGTTTTATATATAACTAATTTTTAACTTTCTTAATTTCCCACTTACTCTCCCTCTGCTGCTGTAACAAGTCAATTTTCCCATGGGGGGGGGGGGGGGTTAAAGGATAATCTTATCTTTGATAGTAATTTAGGTTTACTGTGTGTGAATATGTTATTAAACATTTTGATTTGCTTAACTGGAGATGTCTTCATCCTAGAGGGAAGCTAAGAAAGCAGAGGAGAGATCTACTGTGTCTGAAAGCACTCAGCCACATTCAGGACCACCGTCAGGTAAATCATCTGCTGCTGTGTGTGTGAATGAGTGTGACGTTCACTCCTGAGAAACATCTTAGCAAAATTTGCATTTTGTACTATTGGATCTTAAGAAGGTTCTAAGTAGAGCTTCACAATGCTCTGCTAATGTCCATTTTTGTACACTTCACCTGCCATCCATCCCCAAATGTTCTCAATAGGATCTGGATCAGGAGAACACACAGGATGGTCCAAAAGAGACGTTATTCTTACTTCTCGTAAGTTCTTTGTCAGGTGGGATTTGTGACCTGCAGCATTGTTCTGTTGGAAAGCCCAGTCATTAGCACACAGACGAGGGTCCTCAGTCATGAGGGATGACCGCTGCAACATCTGCACATCGCACAACCTTTTTCTCATCAGAGAACTTTCCTCCACCTTTCAGTGTCTCATGATTGTTGAGCCCTTACAAACAAAAGTCCAAACAGGCAATTTTGATATTGTTTCTGAAGCCCTTCCCTCGTAGATGCTGTCTGGTGGTTTTTGGGCTGCAGTCAGCATCAGTAATGACCTTAATTTGGGTAGAGGATCGTCTCTTGTCTTGATGGACAGCCAATCGGATCCTGTGGCTCAGCGCTGGTGGAGCTTTTTTGTTCCATAACACTCAGCATCATTTTAAAAATGCAAAAGCACCGTCTTACCGCGTCCAACCTCAGCAGCAGCAGCGATGGCATGTGGTGAGAGGTCTTACTTATGCAGCTCAGCGATCCCACCACCCTCAGTCACTCAGCCTTTTGGTCCTGATGATGTAAATAATTGACAGAAAATGACCAATTTGTTGGTTTTAAAGGCCGTGGTCTTAAATTTCTTAATAACGGAAAAAATGTTTGAGTGTAAATGCAGTTTTCAAAAAAAATATTGGCTGCTCAAAAGTTTTTGTCTCTTGTGCCGATTTCTTCTTTTTTCATCGTGCAGCTGGACTTCAAACCTCCTTCAGATCAGGAGTGTGTCTTGCTCTCTCCTTCTTCTGACTGTGTCTCTGTTTGTGTCTCATGGATTAACTCTAATTTTTATAGTTGAAAGAAACGCCACTGAGATCCAAAGTCTGCCTGCTGTCCGGGCGCCGGCTAAAGCCCCTGCTGTGGCCCCTACTGCGGTTCCCAAAGTAAAGAGTGCAAACCAGACAACTGAGAGCTGGTTAGAGGAGGCAAAGCAGGAGGCTGGTATCTCCAGACCTTTTCAAGTGAGTAAGAGAACGAGGCTGGTTCATCTCCTTCATTTTTTTATAAGT
This sequence comes from Xyliphius kryptos, assembly GCA_025769995.1. Lineage (NCBI taxonomy): Eukaryota > Metazoa > Chordata > Actinopteri > Siluriformes > Aspredinidae > Xyliphius > Xyliphius kryptos. The sequence continues at coordinate 14,713 of JAOUQT010296218.1, read as the reverse complement.
ATTAAATGTTGAGATTGAGGTCAGCTTGATGGTCACTGTGTTTGTTCCAAAACACCAACACAACCCTCATCACTGTTACACAACAGCACGTCGCTCTCACCGTCGGTCTGCTTAAAACAAATGTCTTCTCTGTCAGGACTCCTCATGTCCTCCCTGTGCTGGATGGTTTCTGCCGGGAACTTTGGTGTATCGTTCCCACCCCCCTACCCCCCCCCAACTTAAGACATGAGAATAAGTAAACTGAATATACTAAACTGCACCACCACTGTTTCACTTGTAAATGTTTCTGTCAGGCGTTGGGGCTCCAGGTTTGAATCTCAGTCAGGGGGGTGTTTCAGTGTTCTCCCTGTGTCTGCGTGAGTGTCCTCCCACAGGTTTTCTCCAGGTTCTCCAGTTTCCTCCCACAAGCTAAACACATGGATTCAGGCTAAATTGGATGCTCTAAATTTACACCATACAGGTGTGTGTGTGTGTCTGTGTGTGTCTGTGTGTGTGTGTGTGTGTGTGTCTGTGTGTGTGTGTGTGTGTCTGTGTGTCTGTGTTGATCATTGTGCCCTGTCCTGAATGTTTCTGCCCATCACCTAAAGCGTTCTCCTCTGGATGGAGATGGGGAGCCCCCCACCCCCCCGAGACCCTAATATAGAATTAAGCAGAAAATAATGAATATGCTTTTATATTTATTTATTTTAAAAGCTGTTAAGCAGTTAACCTTGTGTGTGTGTGTGTGTGTGTGTGTGTGTGTGTGTGATTGTAGGAGCTAACCGTAGCACAGCAGGAGGAGCTCGAGCAGAGAGCCTTGTATTTAAGACAGCAGAGAGATAAACTGCAGGCACTGAAAAAGGAACAAAAGGCCAAACCCAGCACTGCAGAGGAACCGCCTGTGACCCCGGCTCTCACACCCCCAACACAGGTAACCATTTAACTCCTCACACTAATGAATCACTGAGATTGTTAAACAATATAAGCAATAAAATAAATGTCTAAATGAAGGCACTAAATGAAGGATCAATCAAACTTCACATGTTCTTACACACACGGACAAAACTGCTGGTCCCCCTGTTGGTCAGTTAATGAAAGAAAAATCCACTACTGAATCTGACAGAAGTAATAATGATAAATAAAATACTTTGAAAAAGAACAAATGAAACTGAACTGTGCTTCATCAGAAGGATTTGAATAATAAACTCATTAAACTGACCGGCACAGAAATACTGGTCTGTGTACAGGCCTGCAGGTGGGCACTGTGCTGGTTGGTGGCACGGTGTGTACCACACATGGACCAGAGGAAGCGACGGACAGAGTCGTCTCAGGAGATCAGAAGGAACATGATAGACGTTAAAGGTAAAGGTCAGCAGCTTCTCCCAGCAGCATGATGTTTCTGTGAGTCCAGCTGCACAGAATATTCAGAAATGTAAGATCTATGGGACCGGATCCACACTGTTTTATTTATTATTATTTTTGTCAGATTGATGTTATTTCTGTGACTGTTGTGTTAACGTTTCATCAACCGAGGAGTAGCAACAATTTTGTCCCTGTGTGTATGTTCCCAGCTGGCTGTGACTTTTACTGACTTGTGTTTAGTGTTATACATACATAACTAAAGAGGGGGTGGGAGCTCAGTGGTTGGGGTGTTGGACTTTGGAAGGTCATGGGTTCAAATCCCAGATTTAACTACCAATGTGAAATCACCTTCTTGCACAAGGCCCTTATGTATTGTTTTGGTCAGGACCATCATAGAACAGGTCCAATTGGAGTTCCACTCCTTAAATCTGATTGGCTGAGACATTGGTCCAGCTGTGACCAACACACACCTCTGAGTGCTTCACATTTGTATCAATGCGTGATATAAAAATACTTTATTTACCCAATGTTCTGTAATTTGGCCACTTGATGGCAGTATTTTGCTAGAGAAACCGGAAACCTGTTAGCCAGCGATCAGCAGTCACTTTAAAATAAGGACTATATAACATCACAGAAGATCTGATTATTAAAGATTTTGCTTTCAATAAACACATTTATGAATCATACATTTACATTTAGTTATTTAGCAGACACTTTTATCCAAAGCACCTTACAAGTATTCCAACTTAGTTGGGGTCAGAACACAGGGTTACATACAGGACCCTGGAGCAATGAGGGTTAAGGGTCTTGCTCAAGGACCCACATTGGTAACTTCAGTGGACCTGGGATTTGAACCCCCAACCTTGTGATTGAAAGTCCAACAGCCTAACCACTGAGCCACCACTCTCCAGACCTTTTTATTCGTCTCTGTTGGAAAGCGCTTTGTTAAAGCAATAAGACGCTCGATGTCGTGCATTATAGTGAATAAATCACAGGAACGAGGTGTAACTGCACACCACTTCTCATCCCACCTCTTTTTTGTGAGTTATTCACAATAATGCCCACCCATGTCACTCTCATGTCAGTTCTGCATGAGGGGGTGTGCTGTTGTTTCATTTAAACACCTCAGTGACACTGCTGGGATAATAATGCCCCCACCTAAAAATACCTGCTCTGTGGGGCTACTATTGTGGTCCTGACCATCAGAACAGAGTAAAGTGGGACGTACACCGTATGTACTGCAGTCTGTAATTTGTAGATTTTATGAACCTTAAACTTTATTATTCCCAGAAAATTTGTTAAGCATCACTTTTTTTTTACCCAGGACCCAAAAGAGACAAGTCATATATATATATATATATGCACCATGTGTGTAATTGTATGTTCAGTGTGTTAATTGTAGTTTTAATTTTTTGATGCAAACTGAAGAGTCTGAGTAAACACTGCGGATGTGAACGTGCAAATGGAACGCAGCCGGAATGCGTCAGTCCTGGGATTCAGAAGGTGACATTAGCAGTTAGTGTGTAGTTTTAGTTTAGAACTGAGAGAAAGCCGCGTGTTTGTGTGACTCCTGTTCCGATGTGTGTGATGAACGTCCTGCTCATGTCTCTGCTCTCACACACTGCTCTGTAAGTGCAGCCTCCCCGATAATTATCAAGCTCTCCATGAGCACCTGAGGTGTGAGCTTCATCAGCGGGGGGGAATCACAGCATCACACACTTCCTGTGGTCGCCGTGTCGCTGCCCCGCACCGCACCCATGTGTAATGTGTTTTCTGATCATATACTGTTTACAGCTACGTTATAACAACCGGACTTACATGACTTTACTTCATCATTATGAGTGAGGTGTTTATAGCAGGGGTGTCCAAACTATCTGCAGATACATACTGTATAGAACATTTCAGATTCCTGCGTGATCTATAAGTAAGAGAACTTGCAGAGTTGCAGGGCGTTCAAATACTTATGTTTCTCAGTGTAACCAAAGCCATTTTTGACTCTTTGACTCTGTGATTTACATTAATGTAAACATTTAATGTAGAGGATTATTCTGAGTGTACAGTACAGAAGTGAATCAGAGTGCACTGTGGAAAACTGTTTGTAGGGTCATAACAAGTTTATAAACCTCCACAGGATCCTGAGGAGTATGTATGTCACATTTTGTGATAACGAAGTGGTGTGGATTTGTATGGAGAACAAACACACACACACACACACACACACACACACACACACACACACACTTTTAACTTTATAAATGTGAATGCATTGAGATCAGCAGTACAATTATTCATAATTTTATGATCTCAGTAATATTTAATATTTATCGCAAGGTGGATTATGTATAAGCGCTATGACCGTTAATCAGTTTAGTGATTCTGATTTAACGCTCAGTCGTGTTTCCTGTTTCAGGAGATCTCCATGGAAGAGAAGAAGAAGTTACAGAAGAGAAAACACTTGGCGGAGAAATTGAAAGAAGAAGTGATCAAAAAGTAAAAAGCGACGCATTTTCCTGTCGGATCAGCGAGGCGTCGACGCGGTCAGTGCGGCGTTGGACTGAGAGCACTGGACATACAGACAGGACGGCACCGAGGACGGATGCTCCCTGAAGCACTGAGCACTCAGCTTGGAGTCAGAATGACACTGAACTCCTCATGTAAACACACCTGAATAAATGCACTTTTATATACATTATTCTGCGTCCTCTTACCGAAACTTAAACAAAAATGTCTTTCTGTCTGTTTAACACATCTGGACGTACAGGACATTACATATGGGATAAATTCAGCGGAGGTGTTATCTGACCTGAGGGGGTTATATTCTAAAGGAAGAGAAACAATACAGTACAGATAAAAGTTTGAACCCCACCCCCGCCCTCTATTATTCATTTTCTCCACTTACCATCCAGCTGGACAATTTCACATTTACAGACTCTACTTCATCTGTTTTCTATTGTTTTTCTTTTCTTTATATATTTGAATCCAAATCTAACAGCGTATCCCAAACGGCTGCATCATTTAAAATAGAATGCAAATTGTATTGAGAAGCATCTGCTTTATATAATCTTTTAATGCAGGAGTGTCCAAACTTTTTGCAGAGAGGGCCAAATTTGAGAAAGTGTAGACGCCCGGGGCCAATAGTTCCTTCTGACATTTTTTTTCAGCACAAAAGTTCTATAAAAATACACACTGTTCTAAAACATTTCATTCTCACAATGAGCTTTCTTTTCAGACGGCAGTGTAAGTGAACGTAACTCACTCAGGTGTACACAACTCTACAGACACAAACCTGTCAGACAACACTGAGGACACTATAGAATTCTTACATTTAAGAAATGTAAGATCAGCTCCAGTGCTGCTTCATCACAAGCTGATGATAAATAACCAAAGCCGCTTCTCTGCCTCTGAACATCTGACGATATGTCCTCAATCCTTAGAGCCAGACAGATTGTATAAGAATGGTGCTGCCATCATGTGGTTAAAGGCAGAATTATTTTTGTATGATTTATTTAGAGCCAAGTTTCATAAGTAATGTAGATAAATAAATAAATAATAAAAATAAATAATTAAATTCAGAAAAGTTATTTAAAATAATGAAATCAGTGCATTTAAACAAAATGAAAATATGATTCATATAAAGAAATGAGTGCAATAAATGGAAAATATAAAAGAAGAGTAAAATAAAGGCTGAATGGAATGATATTATACTGAGGAGCAGTTTGTGAGGTCATTTCAGAGACAGGAAGGAGTTCAGTCTGGATTTAAAGACGCGATGCCACACGGTTTACTGCGCCATCAGGCTTTCAACAGCGCAGCAGTGCCACCTGGCGGTAAATATTATTTAAAACACTGGTGACATCACAAATAAGCCGTTATACGGAATAACACATTAAAGTGATTAATAATATAATAGACATTGCAATTTTGTAATTTAAACATTATAAAATCTTAATACAGAATTAATCCCACCTCCAGCTGTAACAACACTCACAATAATTCCTAATATCTAACACGCAGTCTTTAGAGTTTTATTAATGTCATTAACATTATTGCGAAGGGCCGCATGATAGTGACGTGGTTCACACGCTGGAGTTTCAGGTTCGAATCCCAATATGGGTGTCCAAAAACATGAATATCAAAGGGAACTATATGATCTAAATTGTATTATGTTCAAATGTATTTAATTATGATCTAAAATCATAACTAACATCAGATTTTTAGTTAAAGTTTATCATACCACGTGGTACTTTGTCGGCGCAGTGCGTCTCAAACCGCGCCCTAGTCCCTAAGTAGTCAACTATATAAGTAATTTCGCAGCTATATAAGTATACCTACAGCGAATAAAAAAGCTTCCTGTTATTTTTTTGAGTTGTGAAAATAAATTAATGTGTTAAAAGTAAAGTCTATAAATACAACACAACGAACACTTCGTTTAAGCATTCAAATTGTTTAGTGCTGCTTAATGCTTTTATAATGCTATTTAGGACGCGGCCTTTTTGGTGACGACCGTCGGTTCTTGTCCAATTATCAACAGGAAGCAGAATCACGTGACAAACATGATGGCAGCCCTCTGGTACCCAGTGCCACAATGTTGAGTTCATAGTGTTTAATCTGAGGCGACGCTGAGTGTGTTCTTTAAAATGAGAGATTTATTCAGGTTCCGTTCTGCTGTGTCGCGAATGAATGGACTTTATTGTCGGAGAAGTGTTTGGTCCGGACACAAGACAGAAAGCAAAGTCGGGGTTGATTTAGAGGGAAGGTAAAGAAACGAAACTTGTCCTGAACCCCAAACGTCTACATTTACAGTCCTAGTGCACTAAGTAGGGAGCACTGTTCAGCTGCTTTGGTTCTTATTGTAGTGCATTTATATAGGGGACGTGGTGCTATTTTGAATTCCTTTTCAGTTTACGCTCTTATCGAAAGTAACACTCATCTACTTATTTTATATCAGATTTCACTAATCGGAGTGTAATCATTAAACCCAGTGGCCTTCTCAGATCCTTATTAGTAATTATTATTTATTTATTTTGTCCGTGGAACAGAATTTTGATGATGTGTTATTATAGCAGTACATGTGAGATTGTGATGACAGGATTGATGGCTGGTTGGTACAAACAGAAGTGTCTCTGGTGTTTAACTGGTCAAACTGTAAATACTGTTAATATACAGATTTATCATTTTTTTAAATTAACTTTTGTAATTATGTTTATGGATCCTTTTGCTTATTCCTCTACTAGGGTCACGGTGGGGTTCCCCATGCCCATGTCCAGGGTAGAACAATTTGAACGCTGGGCAGATACACCCAGGACAAGGCGCCAATATATCGCAGAACACTCACTCACTCACACACACAAACACACGATATGGGGCAATTTAGAGGATTAAATTCATCTTGAATCCATGTTTTTGGACTGTGGGAGGAAACTGGAGAACCCAGAGCAAACCCACACAGACACGGGGAGAACATGTAAACTCCACCCAGATTGGGATTTGAATTTGGATCCTCAGTGCTGAGCGGCTTAATGTAGATTTAAGTTTGAAGTTTGTCATTTGCGCCGGCTGTCAGGTGCCTTAAAATGCTTGCAGTGAGATTCAGAAATAAGCTCCATAGTAACAAAATGTGTATGTGTATATATATATATATATACATAACTGTACAAAGTTAACACAAAATTTAATCATATCAGCTTAAAATGTACATAGTACTTTAGTATTATCATTAACAGGGTGGATAGAGATGGACTACAGTTTGTAACTACAAAACTACAGTGTGTCCAAATGGTAGCAAATAAAACGGATGAGGCTAAAAATACAATAAATATGCATCTAATAAAGTATTCACTGAATGTTTGTATGTTCATGTTTTGAAGTCGTGCCTCCAACCTCTAAAAACTTTAAAAGCACATAAAGGGCTTCTGCTAATTGTTTCGATGTGCTTCTTCAGAAAACTTGAAATATCCACTGGGAAGTTTGCCAGGTTCGCCGATGGCTGTTCTGTTGTAAAGGTAATGTTTTAACGTCCTTTATTCTTATAAATATTCATTATTTGGTGATTTGTATTTATTTAGCATTTTTGTGTGAAAAAACTGGCAGTGAGTTTTCAATGGTTCATTTTGTCACATGACTTAATCAGGTCAGAGTTCACAGGGTCTGCAGAATAGAGTTGGATATTTCACGCCATGCTGTTAACTTATAGTTCCAGCTTGTTCTTATTCTCCGCTGTTGGTATTTCTCATGATAATATTATAAGTGTACGAGTAAAGTTTTTATACGTTACATATAAATATTTGTTGAACGGCCGATACTTGTACATTGATAAATGTAAATATGATGTTTATATTATTTTCATATGTTCTGCTTATTATTTGTTAAAAACTTTAATAATACTGAAATTCATTTGTATTTTTAGCTTGGTGAGACCTCGGTGATGGTTACAGCGGTCAGCAAAATAAAACCATCTCCATCCCAGTTTATGCCTTTAGTGGTAAGTTCTAGCAGTTCTCACTTCCTAAAGTGATGTGAACATGTCCACCCTTGTTTTTGTGGTCAGTGAGGTCATTTAGCTGTGATTTCTATATTCATACATACTGCATTAGACAGCCATTAAGAAAACGATATGTTACCTACTGTACATACACACAGAGCAGTGTGTCCTCCACATGTAACCTTCTGTGCAGTTACACACATACACACACACACACACACACACACTGAATGATGTGAGCACACGTACCCGGAGTGGTGGGCAGCCCTGTACACAGCGTCCGGTTGTGCAGTTGTGCTTAGGTGCCATGCACAAAGGAACTTCATCTATAGTACCTGGTGGGGCCGGGAACCAGTGACCTTCTGGTCGCAAGGCTGGTTTCCTAACCACAAGCCTACGACTGTGAACTCATATAGTTGTGTTATATTATTACGACACAATGAGTGTAGGCCTTCTTTTAATTATTTTACTTTTTTCAGTTTAGACAGTTAACAGGTTTTAACATGTGCAAAAGTCTGTTGCTCTCTTTGACATTTTAATGTGTTTTTATTTAGATAATAAGCAAATCACAGACAAAGGTTGTACTTGTAGTCTGTAACTTTATCTGCAGTGGGATTTGTCTGTTCTTTAAACAGGTGGATTACAGACAGAAAGCGGCAGCCGCTGGACGAATTCCCACCAACTACCTGCGGCGTGAGATCGGCACCACGGACTTTGAGATACTGACCAGCAGACTCATAGGTGGGATTAGTGCGTCAGTGCTGCTGCATTATCTGATTTACTGTTTTCAACTAACTGATCTTCGACTGTTTCAGATCGTTCCATCAGGCCTCTGTTTCCTGCTGGGTATTTTTATGATACACAGGTACAAAACTAACTGGACATTATAAACGGTGTTACCTAAATCTGCCACCTTACAATTAATATTATAATTTTCTAAGGTTTTATGCAACATCTTAGCTGTTGATGGTGTGAATGACCCAGATGTGCTGGCCATCAATGGAGGTACAGACGCTATTTTATAAGCAAATGTAAGACCTACACAATATAATATATTTTTAATTATGAAGATCCAAAGGTAAATGATAAGTGTATTTTATTGTTGTAGTGTTGCTTTAAATGCCAACGTCGCACAGCATTTTGTTTACTGTTGCAATGATTTTAATTCTTGCTGATGTCATCTAAACCATGTTGTAAGAGTAAGTCCAATAACTGAGGTTGTTAAAAATCAGTTTTTTGTCATTTAACCCCATACTTTTTTGCTTTCAGCTTCTGCTGCACTTGCCATCTCAGACATTCCTTGGAATGGCCCTGTGGGTAAGCCAGGTTTCTATTTACTGATCTCTAGGGAATTACATCAAGTCCTTTTCCTTTCTATAGCTTCACGAGTCATTACATTGTGATTGCAGGCGCGGTGCGCATCGGCCTCGTGGACGGAGAGTTTGTTGTAAATCCGACGCGGAAGGAGATGAGCTCCAGTACCTTAAACCTAGTAGTTACTGGAGCTCCTTCCAGCCAAGTGGGTGAGTTGTGCTCCGTCATGTAGCAGGGACTGATGAGAACGTTTTTAATGGCCTGAAAATGATGCACACTTCACAAGGAATACATTTTTATCTGCATCTGTGCATTTGACTTAACAATACAGTTGGTCCAGTGCAAACAACGCTGCTGTTTAAATAATGTTTAACCTCACAACTTAGAAAAATGTAATGGACTGGAATACAAATGTTGAAGCCTGATGGGTTACAATAACGTTCCAGGTGATTTGATGTTCTGATGTTACTTCAGACTTTATTCATCAGGCAGCGTCGGTTGCATATTAAACTTATTAGATTAGAATAAGTGTTTTACATGGATGCCCTTCCTGAAACAACCTCACACACAGACTACGGGGACAATTTAAAGCAGCTGATTCACCTTAAATCCAGGTTTTTGAACTGTGGGAGGAAATCCAGAGAAAACCCACACGTACACGGGGAGAACATGGAAACTCCACCGAGATCGGCCACTGTGCCACCCTGCAGCCTAAAACAAAACAAAGGGTATTAATTAATAAAAGCATTTTGTATGATATCAGACTTATCTGTGATCAAATCAGGACCCAAATACGTTTCAGAAAACATGAGACGAGTGCCAAACGTAAGCCAGGTGTTTTATTAACAGTGTCTTAAATCCATCACCATAGAAACCAAATAAAGTATGTGAACAATTCCCTGGATTTATATTTGACCCTTTTTTTTGTTCTTTGTATTTTTTCCTTTTCTGACAGTTATGATGGAGGCTGCAGCGGAGAACGTACTGCAGCAGGATTTCTGCCATGCAGTGAAACTTGGAGTAAAGCACTCGCAGCAGATCATCCACGCCATTCAGCAGCTGTCCCGAGAGCACAAGGTCGTCAAGCGCACGCCTCAGAAACTCTTTTCAGCCCCCCCCGAAATGGTGGACTTCACCCGACGGTAAAACATTTCTGCATTTGGTCATTAAATAGACGCTTTTATCCAAACCAACTTACAAGTCTCCCAACTTGGTTGGGGTCAGAAGACAGGGTGACCCATACGGCACCCTGGAGCAGTGAGGGTTAAGGGCTTGCTCAAGGACCCACATTAATAACTTTAGTGGTCCTGGGATTTGAACCCACAACCTTCAGATTGCCAAAACACACACACACACACACACACACACACACACACACACACACACACACGTGTCTGATGCTAAACCCCAGTTTGTATAAGCTATAGGAATAAGTGTGATGGGTTTGCTCTCAGTATTTCTGTGACTGACCTGTTAAATCTGAAGCTTTGATCTTGTTGGTTGCAGACTGGCTGCTGAGAAAATCTATGCTGTCTTCACTGACTTTTCCCACAACAAGGTAATTCTGATCAGATTTGGTCAGTACAATCTGTGTTGCTCTTTTATTTGTAATTAAATATCTGTAATTCTTTAGGTTTCCCGAGATGAAAATATAAACAAAATCAGATTGGACACTGAGGAGCAAATCAAAGGTACATTTCTCTTGTTTTTTTTAAATACTCAGGTTTTCACCTGAACCACACAATTGACTGTTGCATATAAATCTCACAATCTACAGTACAGATGAGATATCTATATCCTAAATGAAAATGCTCAAATAAACAGTAAGAGGTTGACCCAGTATATGGAGAGGAAGTAAAAATAAACAAAAATAAAAACGTAATTTAAAAAATAATTTTTAAGTTCATGCATTTAAAATAAAATAATTTGTAAAGAAACGAAATGCTGATCATAACGTCAAATGAGTATTCCATCAACTAAATGGTAAAATAACACGTGATCTGTATGTCTGTATAGTAAAGATAAAGTCATCTGTTTTGGGAACAGAGGAATTACTCCTTTACCTTTAACACAGGGGTGTTCACAAACCTCAAAAAGTGTAGATGCTAATAATTCCTTCTGACAAAAGTTTTATGAAAATACACACTGTTCTTTTTTATTTTTTAGACGGCAGTGTAACTGAATATAAACCACCCTGACCTGAACACACACACACACACACACACACACAGTTCTGTCACACAAGTTTAAGATCAAGCAGCTCCTTCTAGTTCATGTTGTCGTCAACTTGAGGAAGTCAACAAATCAGTAGTTGTGCAGGATCAGACGCACACTGCAAAAAATCAATCTTAAAGTCTTGTTTTTGACTTCAATTAAAAATATAAATATTGTAGTTTCTAGACTTTTTTTCCTATTCAAGGTAAATGTACTGACCATATTGGCAGAAATTTTGATTCATCTTCATATTTTCTCAATTTGTGTTTATTTTTTTTTTATTTTGTTTTACGTAGATTTTTGTGCAGTGTGTTGGTGCTTTATCGCAGGCTGATAATAAATAACCAAAAGCTGATCCTCTGCCTCTGAACATCTGACGATATGTCCTCAGTTCTCAAAGACAGACTGGTGTTGCCATCCTGTGTTAAAGGGTGGAATTACATTAGTTTTTATGATTTATTTATTCTGACGAGCCATAAATAACACATTATAAGACTGAAGTTGCAGGCCGGTTGGACTTTAGAGAAGCCTGATTTAAATCATCTGTGCAGTGAAACACACACACACACACACACACAGCTAAAGTGGGCGCAGGTGCCCGGAGCGGTGGTCTACGACTGCCCCAAGTGACTGATTTTAAAACAGACTGATTTTGATCCTATAGAAAGTCTTATATAATTGAGCAAACATGTTTCTTTAATTCTACCTTTTTTAGAAAAGTTTCCTCAAGCAGAATCTTTTGAAGTGATTGAAGCCTTTAACGTGGTGTCCAAAGACATTTTTCGGGATCTCGTTCTGAATGAATACAGAAGGTAAAGCACTTTATGGCTTAAGAAGTTAAATCCCTGCCAGGGTGCAACATCACAGCTCTTTAGTGGTCCTGTGGTGCGCTGCAGATGTTACGAGTTTAATTCTGTGGTAGGTGTGATGGAAGAGACCTGACCTCATTACGGGACATCTCATGTGAAGTGGACGTCTTTCAGCCTCTTCATGGCTCTGCTGTCTTTCAGCGAGGTCAAACGCAGGTGAGCTGCTGTACTCAAACTCAAATAAAGCTCGTGGCGTGTGAAGCAGTTTAGTGATGTTACAGGCGTTCATGGCTTTTGCAGGTTCTCTGCACTGTAACGTTCGACTCCATAGAGTCCAGTGTAAAGACCGATCTTATAACTACAGCACTGAGGTCAGAATCACATACCACTGAGATTTCTAACGTGAAATCGTTGTAAAGCAAAATGACTGAACTGGTTCTGTTTCTCAACAGTGGAATTAAAGACAAGAATTTCATTCTCCACTATGAAGTACGTTGTAATTCTATACTATACAATAACATAAATCTTTATTAGTTCTTAAGACGTACTGTGTTGTTTTGTACCAGTTTCCTCCCTATGCCACCAATGAGATTGGAAAGATGGGTGGAATGAACAGACGAGAGCTCGGTCATGGTGAGTGGAACTGCTGTATTAATGACTTTATCCAGTTGGTTGTCATGGTGTCTCTAACCTTACAGTTTCTATATGTTCAGGGGCTCTGGCAGAAAAAGCCTTAAGACCAGTCATTCCTAAAGAGTTTCCCTTCACGATACGAGTCACCTCAGAAGTTCTAGAATCCAACGGTGTGTCATTTGTTTCCAATAATTATAATCATTTATATATATGTATATTTTTTTTATAACTTATGGAGACTTTTCACTGCAGGCTCGTCATCCATGGCGTCGGCTTGTGGTGGCAGTCTGGCTCTGATGGATGCAGGTGAGAGCTGAACATGTTAGAAGACCATCACTTGCGTTGCGTTCACGTTTGCATATTTAGCCGATGCTTTTATCCAAAGTGATTTGAAAGTGTAAAACTGGGGTGAGAGTACAGGGTCATGATACAGCATCCCTGGAGCAACCCATAAAACTACAGATGGAAACTGAAAAAACCAAATTCATTAACAAATAAATAATCTGTGATGAGTCCAGAATTGTAAGAACTCCATCAACTTCACTGGGATTTAAATTTGGTCTTTAATCTTTTCTTTTTTAAGGGAAACATTTGATTAATCAGCTTTGTATTCTCAGGTGTTCCAATATCTTCAGCGGTGGCTGGTGTTGCGATTGGTCTCATATCCAAATCCAATCCTGACAAACCCTCCGAAATCCAGGATTACAGATTATTAACAGACATTCTGGTGAGTGTATAATTGGTGGCTGAATTTGAATAACATGGTGAGTTTGTATGCTGATTGAATACTTCTGATTGGACAGGGAATTGAGGATTATAATGGAGATATGGACTTTAAAATGGCAGGAACTAATAAGGGCATCACTGCCTTACAGGTACCACACAGCATTCTGAAGAACGTTTTATTAAATGAAATCTGTAAATTTAATGGCGTGCTGCGTTTTTTTTCAGGCTGATATTAAGATTCCTGGTCTACCTCTGAAAATTGTAATGGAATCCATACAGCAGGCCACAGGTAACGACACACACATCACACTTTATTTCCTTCATGTCAGAAACATACAGATATTTAACTCATGGAACTGTTTTAGTGGCCAAGAGAGAAATTTTAGGAATAATGAATAAGACAATTTCCAAACCCAGAGCTACGTGCAAAGAAAATGGCCCTCTCGTTGGTAGGCACCCTTATGTTCTCACTATTTTTTGTTTAGAAAATCATAACTACTTTTTAACAAACTATTTTCTCTGAAGAGAATGTCAGAGTGCCGATCTCCAGAAGAGCTCGTTTTGTTGGACCTGGAGGATACAACCTGCGCAGATTACAGGCTCAAACAGGTGAGAGAATCTTTTATTCTTCATTTTTAAATCCCGCGTGCCAACACCAAGCTCCTCCCATCATCCCCTCCCCCCTACTTGCTATACGCCGCCGGGTGCTTTGCGCCCCTCATTTTCTAACCTGAGAGCGTTTAGTCTGAATAGCACATACATCTCTTACATCTTTTATAAGTATGTGAGCTGCCTTTGCCACTGAAAAGGAACCAACATTGTAATAATGACCATCTCTTTAAAATGTGAGCTGCTCGATGGTCTGGGCAGCATGGTGGCGCTGTGGTAAGGGTTTAATTCCCAGTAAGACAAACACAAGTACTTTCTGTGTAGAGAATTGTGGTTAAGGAACCTGCCCTGATTCCTGAAGATACTGTGGCTGAAGTGCCCTCGGTCAAGGCACCAACCCAGTTGCTTCCTGGGCGCCAAATTTCACTGTGTGGAAGTACTGTAACCGTTCCGGGAGGAGACACTCAGTATGTCCATGGTGCCCATTCACTCCTAAATTAAATAAATAAATTAGTTATTTAGCAGACGCTTTTATCCAAAGCGACTTACAAGGATCCCAACTTGGTTGGGGTCAGAACACAGGGTT
>JAOUQT010296208.1:0-16704 GCA_025769995.1 Xyliphius kryptos | reverse complement strand
GGGGGGTGTTGAGCACTTTCTTTGTGACGTCACAGTAACGCTGTAGTATAGCAATGAGCCAACAGAGGGCGGAGTAGAGTTACACCTCTTTTCCATGATTTATTCACAATACACAACCTCAAGTGTCTTTTTGTGTTTATAAAACACTTACAAACCTACTATAATTAAAAACACTAGGTTTAATTTATACATGCGTTTATTAAAAGCAAAATTAATAATCTGCTCTTCTATGATGTAATCTAGACCAGTTTTTAAAATGAACACTGATCGCTGAGTAACAGGATAGCGGTTTCTCTTACAATAAAATACTGCCATCTAGTGGCCAGAACGCAGTTTATAGAAAAACATTAACATATAAGATGTGATGTCAATTCCACCGTACATCTAGAACATACAGGAGAATCAAAATATCGTTTCCCTCTCTCTCTATAGGTGAACAGGGTGTGTGTGTGTGGGGGGGGGGGGCACTGCAACGGGTCAGGCCGCCAACTTGTAGTGTGGAAAAAAAGCAGGACAGGATATAAATAAAAAGGCAAAGTGTATTGTATATCGCGCATTGCGCTCAGAGGTGTGTGTTATTGTTAATGATGTAACACGGCTCAGCCAATCAGATTTAAGGAGCGGAACTACTTGTTCTCCCTGTTTGTCGTATCATTATAAAAGTTCTGCTCCGCGTATTTTCTTCGTTTTTAAATAACAGACTCGCAAGACAACTGCAGAAGGAGGTTCAGTCCTCAAACCATGATTTCACAGAAGAACAAAAGGTACGAAAAACGCGACCCGTCGTCCGATTCTCACATTTATTTTGGCGGAGGAACCTATAATGAACAGTGTGTTTGCAGAAAATCCTGGGAAAGACGGCGACATGTCTGGAGATGCGCGGTGCGTCCCTACAGGTCAGTGGATTTCTGGTGTAACATAAATAAATCTGAATAAAACATTCATCTGTCCTGAAACAAAATTTATATGCACTATAGGTTTAATGGTACACAAACGTCATTTCCAATTGCTATAGAGATGACACACACTAAGCTCCCGCGTCATACCCTCCACTCTACCCACGCACCAATCGCTATAGAGATGACCCACGTCAAGTGCCCACGTCATCCACATCACTCTACCTGCACGCCAATCGCTATAGAGATAACACACACCAAGCACCTGCGTCATGTCCTCCACCGTACCTGCGTGCCAGTAGCTATAGAGCTGTGCAGCATGGCGTCCTCATCACCTGGTTTCATGACGAAAAAGGTTTAGAGTTAAAAGTTTTTGGGTTTATTAATTAATGCGCAGCGTCTGAACCCTACAGTCACCTGTATGAACTGACGACGCTCTCGTCTCACTCTGTTAGAGCACTCAGACCCGGGAGACTTTTAAGTTGGAGGATCTGAAGAAATTGGAACCCAGTACGTATTTACGTTTACAGACATGATGATTATACACAGCACAGACAAAAGTATTGGGACACGCCTCGGGTGTATAGTATCAAGCACATTGACATATCGCATGCTTACAGCTTCCTGATAAACAGTTTGGGGAAGGCCCATTTATGTAGATGACATATCCATAAGAAGCGAAGCTCTTATAGCTTTGTCAAAGGAAACCAACTTTAAATAGGATGTCAATGTTCAGGTGGTGTCCCAATACTTTTTATCATTTAATCTCATTCCTTATCACTCACAGTTCATCGTCTGAATTTGTCGCCGTTTCTTTTGAACAGTCCTCAAAAACCTTCTCACCGACGACAGAGAGTTTCCGTTCGACGTCCAGCCGGTGCCTTTGGGGTAAATATGGGCTTGTTTTATGTGACGTGACCCGTTCGCCGGCTGCTCTCTGAAACCCCAATCGCTGTAAACAGGAAACTTTTCGCCCCCGGAGAGGAGGAGAATCTGGATATCGAGGAGGAGCTGGACACGGCCACCGGAACCGTCCTGAAACAGCCCGGTTCCACGGGGGTGCCAGGTTCGAGGGTCCTATTTAAACATATACATCTGTATGTTCTTTAGTTGGAGGTCTGGACCGCATGGGTGCTGATGTCGGGACTTTGGACTTCTTACAGGAACCTTACTGCCGAGGCTTCCGGCGGAACCAGGGATGACGCTGCTGACCATAAAAATCGAGAAGATCGGTTTGAAGGATGCAGGACAGTGTATCGATCCCTACATGACCATCAGCGTTAAAGGTGGAACCATTCATTCATCCATAATTTAACGTTTAGTCCTCTACTAGGGTCGTGGGGTGGGGGTGCCCATGCCCATGCAGGGGAGAACATCTCGGGCGCTGGGCAGATACACCCAAGAGAAGGTGCCAATCTAACACTAGGCACACTCACCCACACAGCCACACACGCACATAGACTATATGGGGCAATTAAGAGAAGTCAATTTACCTTAAATCCATGTTTTTGACTGTGTGAGGAAACTGGAGAACCCAGAAGAAACCCACACGGGGAGAACATAGAAACTCCACCCTGATCGGGTTTTGAACCGGGAATCCTCAGTGCTGAGTGGAGAACATGCTAATGTTTTAATGAAGCAATATAAGTTTAAGAGGGCAAAATTATTGTGTAAAGCAATCTAGTCTGAAATTTAAAGTGAAGTTTTAATGAATTAAAACATTTATATTCATTTTGGTATTCTATATCAGCAGTCTATAGAGTGAGTTTAGCATGTTCTCTGAGTGTAGTCAGTGCTTCCTCTCGTTCTCAGATCTGAGTGGTGTGGATTTAAACCCGGTTCAGGAAACTCCGGTAGCGACTCGCAAAGAAGACACGTACATTCACTTCTCTGTCGACGTGGAGATTCAGAAACCGCTGGAAAAACTTCCCAAAGGTCGGAAACCGGAACTTTAAACACATTCAGAACGTAATCATGATTATAAACCGTTTGTTTTATTAAAATAAGGGAGTCTTTTAAGTCTGGGACTTTGAACTTGCCGTGATTTCAGATCTCTGTGACGGAACGTGTTTCTGTTCGTAGGCGCGGCTATTTTTTTTGAACTCAAACACTACAAACCCAAGAAGAACTTCACCAGTACCAAGTGTTTTGCGTTCATGGAGATGGATGAGATCAAATCCGGTCCCATCGTCATAGAGCTGTGAGTACGCACTGCGTCCCGGGACGCCCCTGTAATCTGAGATGCATGGAAACGGGACACACTAAATTTCTACAGTCATAAAATAAAAGACAATCTGAAATAAAATGTCTGAAATATATTTTAAATTATTTACAATGCTGATCAGTTAAAATGCTGATCAGTCGCCTGTTTAATAAAGATGCCTCTGGGTTAAGCAGTTATAAGGACGCCCTCTTGTGGTCAATTTTAAGGACATCAAGTAGATGCATGCATGTAGAATAACTTTTATTATTAACAGACCGAACTCTGATCTCAGGTACAAGAAGCCGACGGACTTCAGGAGGAAAAAACTGAACCTCCTCACAAAGAAACCGCTCTACCTTCATCTGCACCAGGTTCTGCACAAGGACTGATGCTGCATCGCGAGACGGGATTCCACGTGTGTGTGGTTCTGGCGTCCAGCGTGGGGGACTCTGATCTGAGTCAAGTCCGGTGGGACGTCCAGGGACCTACTGTCCTACCAAAATCCACCGGTGTTCCCCAAAACCAGATCTGCACCGCAGCGAAGTGAGGGTTCGTTACAGAACCATCGAGCGCAGCAGATTCATTATTAAGTGCATGTTTGAATGTTTTATATGAGATTACCACGTTAACATTTTAAAAACAATAAAATAACAGACACGATGTCGACTCTTTTAATATCAGCTCCACTGAGCAAACAGATGGACTTTGTAGTTTTACAGACGCTTTTATCCGAAGCAACATACAAATATCCCAAATTGGTTGGGGTCAGAACCCAGAGTTAATACAGCACCTTGGAGCAGTGAGGATTAAGGGTCTTGCTCAACGACCCACAGTGGTAACATCAGTGGACCTGGGATTTGAACCCACAACCTTCAGATTGATAGTCCGACACATAACCACTGAGCTACCACCCCAGTTCCATTCTGTAGTTCTGAACTGGTCTTGGCCCGGGACCCGCATGTTCTTATGGTCATTCAGTCGCGACCCATATTTATAGAATAAAATTTCCTCACTATAACAAAATCCATATATTAAATGTTCCTGGTTAGATTTGCGTTTCACTATCTCACCTCCGAACATCATCACAAATTTAAAGAGACGTAACCGGCAAACGAATGCTGGTTACCATAGCAACGAGCGTACCTCTCTATCTTTTTTTTTAGATAAAAGACGAGTACAAAATAAGATGAGCATTAATTAATTATTTTTTTATCTACAGTGGAACCTCTGTTTTCGTTGCTAATCCGTCCGCAAACAATCGGTCAAATCTGAAAAACTGAGGCCTTTATTTCTGTTTAAGTCCAATTCATTCAGTATAGAGACGCCAAAATACAGTCGAAAACTGAATTATGAAATGATATATACAGTATTTTATAATTTTTTTTAATTGAAAATGAATATAAAAAACTAATGGGAATCCCAATCTGGGTGGAGTTTTCATGTCCTCCCCATGTCCGCGTTGGTTTCCTCCAGATTCTTTGGTTTCTTCCCACTGTCCAAAAACATGGATTCAAGGTAAATTGATTGCTCTAAATTGTCCTGTATAGTGAGTGTGTGTGTGAGTGAGTGCGCCCAGCCATGGATTGGCACCTTCTCCTGGATGTATCTGCCCAGTGCCCAAAATGTTCTCCCCGATCTGCGATCTTAATAGCGCTTTCATATTTTTGAATGATTTCCTACTTCAACTAGATTGTGGTTCTGCTCTTTTTCTTTGATGGACTGATGGATCTGGAAACCTTATTTGTTTCCATGATGGCGCTGAATTTAAAGCACAATGAGACGTGTGCACGCCATCACGCCGATTAAATCCGAATCCATCCAAAACCCATTCAGGATCCACCCATTCAGAACACATCCATGACCCGTTATGGGTCCCCACCATCTTTTTCTCCGCATACTCTGTACATTTTTGTATGTTCTCTAATGATCAGGACCCCTCACAGAGCAGGTTTTATCAGGGTGGTGGATGATTCTCAGTGCTGCAGTGACACTGTGGTGGTGGTGCAGGTGTTAGTGTTGTGATGGGAGGGCTTTTTGAAAATCCTCATTTATTCTTTATCTTAAAAGTCCTGCTCCCCCCCCCCAAAAAAAAAGAACCAAATCAGGATTATAAGGAGTACAGAATCTGTTTGTATTTATTTGGAGGAGAGGGATTATATATGTATATGTATGTAATTTGCAGTCGGCCGATTATGCAGCATCTCTGTAGCCTTCAGTGGGCGGGGCTTATCCTACGTGCGCGTGGTTTTTCCCTTGCCCACTCGTGGACACGACTCTTTGTGGAGCAGAGGGTTGTATCGGGAGGTCTCCGCGTCGATAGAATTATTATAGTATGTAATATGTGATGACGTCATTCCGTGCTCAGATTTAAAGCCCTGTAAATCCTCAGCATCCGAAGATAATCAGGTGTCGCTCCACCTTTGGGGCTCAGCCCTCATCTCGCTCATGGAGCATCAGACATGAAAGGCAGCTGGAGGATTTTGTGAGCCACAACGCAGGGATAGGCTGAATACGCCGTGATTTCAGTGGAAACCAAACGAGCCGCTTGGATTTGTGACGGTAGGGATGTTGTTTTTATGTTCCGCCGCATTCGGTGCATTACGGTCATCCAACCGCTAGGCCACATACGAAACCGTAATGTACCTAAGAGGCGGGCATCTGTATTCCAGTCTTCCTTTAACAAACTAGCTGCGTTTCTCGGTTTATTTCTGTTCCTTCTGCTTCATTCTGATGGCCGCTGGCAGCCGTTTCCTTAGGAAGGGGCTCTGCTCCGATCGAAAATGGAAAGTAATCTGTTCTAAATGCTGGATTACAGGCGGATTATCGCGTTAGCAGGACAACTATCGTTCACTCGCCCGAGTAAATAAGACGAGAACGGATGCCAGCATCTCATTTCCCTCCTGTTTCTGAACCAATATTCCCAAAATGTGGTTAAAATAATGTTATCTTTTTGACATTTTGTTAAAATATAAAAACACATTGAGTAAAAATAAGTACAATACTCATAAGAAATCAGTCATTCATTCATATTCTAATCCTCCGTGTGTGGGGTGGGGAGCGGAGGGGGGGTACCCCATGCCCATCCAGGGCAGAGCGTCTCAGGGGCTGGGCAAATACACCCAGGACAGGGTGCCAATCTATTGCTGGGTACACACTCACACACACAGACAATGGGGCAATTTAGAGCAGTCAATTTACTTGAATCCATGTTATTGGACTGTGGGACGAAACCGGAGAACCCGGAGGAAACCCATGTGGATTTGGGGAGAACATAGAAACAGCCAGATCAGGATTTGAACCTGGAATCCCCAGTGCTGAGAGGAGAACACTGTGCCAGTTTACAAAACAGCTAACTTTATTATAGCAGTATCCATAATAAAAACTCCAAAGATTTGAAAAACACCACAATACTTTACTGTGGGCACAAGAAAACATTATAGGTACAGTATTTTGTTGGGGATTTCTGGTTCGAATCCCGATCTGAGTGGAGTTTCCATGTTCTCCCCGTGTCCACGTGGGCTTCCTCTGGGTTCTCCGGTTTCCTCCCACAGTCCAAAAACATAAATTAAAGGTAAATCGGCTGCTCTAAATTGTCACCACAGTCGTCCTTAGTTCACACATCTAGATGTAGAGGACGAGGTTACTGCAATTATAGACTCTTTTGTTACATACTGCCTTTTTTAAACGAAAAATAGGATAAGGTTTGTTTACTTGGTTGCAAAATGTTACATACAAACGTTTTAACATGCCAGATTTCCTCTTGAGGACAACAGCTGAAAGTTTGAACTACTGTACATGAGAGAAATTTTAGCACTTAATATAACCTTTTTTTTGCATTTGCAGAGAATCATGGCGGAACCGAGGCAGCCCCCAGAGAAGCCTCAGAGAAAAATGTCCACCTCAGGGGACAGTTTATATAAAACATTAGGGCTGGAGAAAGGGGCCACGGCAGAGGACATAAAGAAAGCCTACAGGTATCAATACGCACATTTATATTTATATATGATTTTATTTTTCTGATTGAAGGATAAATCTCATATATATTCAGTTTAAATGAATTTGACATGGAATCAGTTTTTCCTCTAATTTTTATGTAACCATGTGTTTATATTTATTGATTTTGCTCAGATTTTTCTTATTTATTATCATTATTATTGTGATTTTTTTTGGGGGGTAAAACACATGGGGTAGCCAAGACTGTAAGTCCTACAGACACCAAACGTAAAGAGTAGGTGCAGCTGGTCTGTATCTTCTCTAATAACAAAATTCACATCGATTGGCCTCGCCATAGTGTGACAGAACTTCTAATTTCGACCCCAAAATTTTCCCAGACTTTTTTCAGCATCAGTCCCTATGGAGTCCTTATGTCTGTAGGAGGTGCTATAACTGTCTAATGCAAGGATGGGCAAAGTTTTTGACTCATGGGCCATAATGGGATCTAAAATCTGACAGAGGGACCGGGCCAGCTGGCTGCTTTGTGGTAAAGTGACGACTGATTTCGTATTCCTTGAAAAGCAGAACAGTTTCTCATCGTATCAGAATCCCCAGCACTGAGAGGAGAACATGCTAACCACTAAAAAGTCACACACTATAGTCGTCTGCATGCAGCTCGAACCCCGGGTTCGCCGCTGGCGGCTGTATTTAACTAAATAATTAGTGATTTCTCTGCAGAAAACTTGCGTTGAAGTATCACCCAGATAAAAACCCAGACAACCCGGACGCTGCTGAGAAGTTTAAGGAGATCAACAACGCCAACTCCATACTGACCGATGAAACCAAGAGGAGGATTTATGATGAGTACGGCTCCATGGGCCTCTACGTATCGGAGCAGTTCGGAGAGGAGGCTGTTAAATACTACTTCCTGATGTCCAAGTGGTGGTTTAAGGTAAAAGCTCTTCATGTGGAATTAAAAAGCTCTTTATTTAAAAACAGATGTTTTAACATGTTCTTTCATTTGGGTTGTGCATTAATGACGTGTTCATTATAGGATTTTAATGATCCATGTTTTTTTCGCCTTTTTCAGTTGCAAGTTTCTGAGAACAAGAAGTTGATTGCTTTGATTTTGGATCTTTTTTGTACCGTGTGTGAGGGATCTGATTAAATCACAGCGATGTGTCTCGGTGTTCATGTCCTTCACAGTTACTGGCTCTGTGCTGCACTGTGTCATCATGCTGCTGCTGCTGCTGCTGCTGCTGCTGCTGCTGCGGGAAGTGCAAACCTGCTGAGGATGAGAACTACCAGTACGTGGACCCTGAGGACCTGGAGGCTCAGATCAGAGCCGAGCAAGACGGCGAGGGTAAGAGGACGGTGGACTGGGTGTGAGGGGGGGCCGGCTGGATTACATCTAACATGCTTAACATTCAATCCAACAATCAGAACCTCGCAATTTCCGTCCATATGGTGCTCCGCTCTCAGGATGTGGTTCCTGTGCGTTTGTCTCTTTCTTCTACAACTACTTTATTGTTTTATAATAAAACAGGTAATTCCGGTGCTTAAATCTTATTGGTTGAGCCGTTTGTCCAGCCAAGGGGCAGTCAACGAATCGGGGTGTATTTAGTAAAAATGATTGAAGGTAAGAGGGGACAGATCCAGAGACTCTCCTGTAAGTCGGTACTGAATGCGAGCAGCATTTATGAATCAAACCTTGTTTTTTTTTTATTATCGTGTGTTTGTAAGTGTTTTATAAAAGCAGTGAGGCGCTCGAGGTTGTGTATTATTGTGAATAAATCACAAGTAAGAGGCGTAACTGTACTCCTGCCTAATAACACCTTTTTCCCGTGATTTATTCTCAATAATGCCACGCCCCCTTGTTCCTTAATGCTTAAACAGTCCTCAGTTTTAAAGTAATAACATATCTCTCTATTTTTTCTCCCTCAGCTTCCCCGAAACACGTTGTCACCCCGGAAACTCATCAACCTCAGCTGACAAAATGACCAGAACCTCAATCCAGCATCGTCCTCCAGGCTCCCTTTCCCGCCAGACACAACATACGGTCCCAAACGGTTACTTAACGCCTGCTCCTCTCGATAGATTTGAGGAAACACGCTTTTCACACCGAAAAAAACTCAAACTCTACGAGCTGCCACAGAGGGACCTGAGTGAAGACCGGGGGCCAGAGGGATTCCGGTAAAGTATCCTCACCATGTCATTCACAAGCTGGAAACTTCCTCTGCTCCTGGTTGGTAAAAAGAAGCGGTCAGTGCTTCCTGTGTTAATAATGACGCATGTTTCGGACAGTTATTTTGGACAGCAATACCAGCAGCCCATTAGATTTGTACACAAACAAACTGGAGGGAAAATATGAAACACCTCATTCTTTTTACTCTCACTGTCCAGTTTATCAGCTTCACTGACCGTAGAGGGAGCTGATAACCTGGACAGTAGGTGCAGAAACCGGGGTGGACCTGATTAAGTGACCGGTGAGTGTAATGCATGAGGATTTCCATGGTTTTATTTTTCCGGGTTTCTATAAAGCATGTCTTAGAACCGCTGAGAAACCGGAGGCTCCCTGCAGTTTAGAACCGCCGCGTTCTCTCGGTTTATTCATCAGGACTTTTAACCACGGAGATCCACACGGTTCTCTCAAACTAAAGGTACTGCACCCAGAACTCAGCTATGTTTTTAACCATCTGTACCTGACCATCAGCAACGAATAAAACTGGACTTTATTGTTGGGTTTGTATTTATTAATATCCATAACATAAAGAGCTTGACGTGTGTCATCTCGATGGCGAGCGGCTAGATGAAAAACTTAATGCAATTAAAGAAAGTTATCTCGCCAAATTAGCAAATCAGTGAGCAACTTCAATAAAACGTGCTGTTAACATGTTCGCCACCGGGGCGCAAGAAAGCTTGTACAGTATATTTACTTTCGGAGTTTAGGGCCGTCAAGAGGATTTGTTTCTAAGCACACTTAATTTTTATTAAGATTAAGTACAAAATTATTTATTATGTACAAAATTTAATTTGCCTCCTCAGGGACTGATGCCAGATGTTTGTGTGAATTTATTTGGAGCGGCACGGTGACTTTGTGGTTAGCATGTTCACCTCCAAGCGCTGGGGATTCCTGGTTCAAATCCCGATCTTGAGTTTCCATGTCCTCCCCATGTCTTTGTGGGTTTCTTACGGGTTCTCCGGTTTCCTTCCACAGTCCAAGAACATGGATTCAAGGTAAATTGCCCCATTTAGTCTGTGTGTGTGTGTGTGTGTGTGTGTGTGTGTGTGTGTGTTTTTCAAATTTTGCTAATTAGTAAAAAAAACAAAGTGGGTGGAGCTAATGGGTTCAAATTACAAAATTGTTCGTTTGGAGTCTGGACGTCTGGAAAAAATGTTTGGAGTCTGTGAAAGGCTTTGGGTAGAAGTTTTTGTCGCACTGTATCGGTGTAAATTTTGTAATCGGTGAGGATGAACACCAGCTGCACCTACCCTCCAAGTTTGGTGTCTGTGGGACTTACGGTCTTGGCTGCTTCGCACCTTTTACCCAAAAACAATCATGATAATCACAATAAAAAGATCGAAAATCTGAGCAAAAACAACAGGGTCTTAAGCACTTCATGCTTGAAACACTAATAATAACATTTTCTTAGGGTTTCATTTGGAACACAGACTGTTTAAGTCGTACTGTAAAGATCAATCGGCTGAAGAGATCAAACTGCTCATGAGAACAAAAGACCTTTATTACAAATCATCAGTGATGTAAAACATAAAACACAAGTTATATGTTTAGAAAATACAAACCCATTTGCAAAGCTGCGTTCAAAAATCAACTTTTCCGCACTGTTTTTGGTGGGAAACCGATAAACTGTGTGTATGAGATGCTTCAGTTGGACAAAACAACACTGCCGCATTGATTCTTCTCCCCCCATCTGATATCAGACATCAGGGCGTGGATTTTCTCGGACACTGCCACCTAGAGGAGAGAAACATGTTTATTATAAAGCTTATCTTGTAGTCGAAAAAAGTTCGCTGAGTAACATATTTCCAGTTTCTCTAACAATCAACCACTAAAAAATAATGTATATGGCGCATTAATACAAATATAAAGCACACAGAAGTGTTTGTTATCCTCAATGATGTCACGGCTGGACAACGCCTCAGCCAATCAGATTCAAGGATCTTTATGCTCATGTGTTGCATGAGCATAAAGATGTGGCGGCTGGCATGACGCAACATGTGAGGAAAAGATGCCTATGGTGTGTAAATTGACCCAAATATAAGTATAGGTTCATGAAATGTTTGCAGACTCACCGTATAAACCTCAGGCTCCTGCAGGTCTCTGTGACTGGGACGCAGCGTTCGGAGCGAGTTCTGGGCGTTTAGCCGACTTTCAGACGCGCTGCTGAGAGGAATGGTGATCTGGATACGAAACATACAACACACACTGTACGGATAAATGAATACAAGATGGCCTTTTTGCTTTTGCAGCTTTCTACATGATTTTGGAGTTAACTGAGAGGTGGAACATTGTAGTTGTTTAAGACCACATCTTTAAAGACCCTGCCTTACACACTGGGTCACGGTTCACTGAACGAGAGAAAAAGACCTTCCCCAAACTGTTTAAAGCATAGTTGACTCGACTACGAAGCAGCTAGATGGCCCCGCCCCTCTGTCATATCTTAGATCCCATTGTGACTCGCAAGTCAAAAAGTTTGCCCCATCCTGAGGTAGACCTTAAATGTGGTTCGACATCGCCCCCCAGTGGACTGGTTCTTATTTAGACCCTAACACCGGTGAAACTGGCACTTGATGCAGCGCAAGGTTGAGTCCGCTACGGGTGAGATGATGAGGGTGACTGCATTACCTGACCGTTTGAGAACACCTCGGACCGCAGTGGTACCACCTGAGCCGGCGTCACCGATCGGACAGCGTTCAGTTTTAAAGGGTAACAACTGAAGGTAACTCCCACTTTAGGAGCAGGTTCCTCTGCGAGGCACAGGAGGTCCATTTGAGGATAACCTGAGAGTGGACGAAGGACAATAAAACCAATGGACTGTGCAGAGAGACAAGAACACCACCGCTGCACTGATCGTACAGATGGACTCGTCCCCGTTTCTCTGTTCTCTGGTGATCAGGACCATGGACAGAGCAGGTATTATTAGGGTGGTGGATGATTCTCAGTGACCTGGTGGTGCAGGTGTGTTGTATCACTGATGGAGGATCAGAGGATGAAGAACACAAACTGTTCAGCAGCAGCAGACGACCCACTGTCTCTGATTCTACATCCACAAGGTGGAGCAATCAGGTCGATGTGTCTAATACAGGCTTTGAACTCCTGCACCACCACGACAGTGTCACCGCAGTACAGAGAATCATCCACCACCCGAAAAACACCTGCTTTGTCCATGGTCCAGAACATAGATCTATAACTGACCTGAGGTCTGACATAACAGGAAGGGAACTGACCGTCGGCGCCCAGCAGCCTGTAGACGACCTTTCTGCCTGGCAGCGTGCTCTTCTCGGGGTCTTCACTCAGCTTCATCCTCGGATGACCTTCCACCTCGACCAACTAACCAAACATGAGTTTATACGTGTGAGCAGGTGAGTGGCCCCTCCCTCAGTTACACAGAGCAGATATGATTGGGGTGGTGGATGATCTTCAGAACTGCAGTGACACTGACGTGGTGGTGGTGCAGGAGGTGTACACACCTCCATCTCATTGCTCCACTGGGTCCAGCTAGAAGACATTTTGTCAAGGTCCAGAGCGTCATGATTTCTAACTGATTTAGCGCCCTGTTCTGTATACCAGGGGTGTCCAAACTTTTTGCAAAGAGAGCCAAGTGAAGGGCCAAACATTCCTTATGACCTTTTTTTTACCACAATGACCTGTCAGAGAGTCAGAGAACATTAAACAAACCATAAAATTCCTTACACTTCGGATCTAGCGGCTCCTCTGTAACGTTCACGTCGTCAACGAAAAAAAAAATCGGTATTTGTGTCAGATGCATCAGTGCTTTCATCGCAGACTAATACCCAAAACCCAAAAGCCTCTCCTCTGCCCCCTATCTGACAATATGTTCTCAGTTCTCGGAGGCAGACACAGACAGTATTACAATAGTGCTTAGTGCTGCCGTCATGTGGTAAAACGCGGAATTACATTTAATGTATGATTTAAATAAATCAGTGTATATGATTTATTTAGTCTGAGGGCGCTAGCGAGCCACAAATAACACATTATAAGCCCGGTCCATTTGGAATCTTTGGACTGTGGAAGTACTTTAGTAGTTCCATCAGCATTTTATATAATCAATAACTGATAACAAAACAAATGATAAATAGTGCCTAGCATGTTCGCCTCTCAACCCTGGGGATTCCTGGTTCGAATCCCAATCTGGGTGCATGTTCTCCCCGTGTCTGTGGGTTTCCTCCAGGTTCTTTGGTTCTACCACAGGCCAAAAACATGGATTCAAGGTAATTTGGCTGCTCTAAATTGCCCCATATATTCTACGTGTGTGAGTGTGTGCCCAGCGTTAGATTGGTTAGTATTTGTCCACTGCCAGAGACGTGCTTCCATGGATGGGCATGGGGGGCTTAATCCTCAACCTCCGCAACTCTGGTAGAGGATTAATTGGAAGATGAATAAATATATTAACAACATTTATCATTTTATTTATGAATTATTGATATTTTGTTTTCAATCAGAAACAAGAGCTACATTAAAGATTGCTTTTAGAAAACAAAAAGCATGTGCTGATAGAAAAAAGTTAATAAAATGGCAGTTTCCTCTTGTATTCCTTAATTGCTGATTCTTGCCCCACGAAAAAGCAGCCCGCTTCATATTTACAGGATAAAGAAGGCGGGCTGCTTTTTAGTGGACCACCCCGTAGACACAGAGCCAGTAGTTGGTCTGTTGCTGCATATTGTGTGTCCTTCATCAGTGATACACCAACGCAACACACACCAACACACCACCAGGTCAGCTGCACTGCAGTACTGAGCATCATCCACCACCCTAATAAAACTGGCTAATAGTATTGGACTGTTTGTGACATCCATGCCTTTGAAGTATAAAATCTTTTGTGATGTTTGTACCTTATACACACAACCGAGAGACGGCTGACTGGTGCAGGTGACCAGATGAGTTCCGACGCCGACCACATGGATCTTATTCTCCTGACAGAACACAACGACAGACTTAAGAACCGAAAACCACGGAACCACGGATCATATGAGACGCATAAACAGTGTTTACCCTTCTGTTAAGTTCTGCAAGACTCTTCTCAGAGACGCTGTTCGAACCCACGATGATGAAGGACTCAAACTCCGGGACAGAGAAGCTGATGTGAGCAGAGGAGACTCGTGAGCAGCAGGTCTGTATAAACTCACCAGCCTCTTTAGAAAAACCCAGTAATCAACTAAACAAAGAGAAAACCGAGGTGCTGCTGTGTTGGCTCAACATCTACACTTTCAAAAACCTCAGATTGTGCAACTTTGATGGAGCGGTTGTGAAGTCGTCCACAGGGGGGCACAGCATTGGCCTTTATTTTTGATTTCTCCTTCACATTTGAACCCCACTTTAGTGCAGTGGTCTAAAGTTCATCGTTTCATGTGTGCAATATCGCTCACTTGTGCCCCGCATTGTCTGACAAAGACACTGAAATCCTGTAGTGACTCTGACTGTTTTGCCTGTGGACACTCTCTTTTCAGTGGACGCTCTTGTTGTTGGACACTCTTACCTGTGGACACTGACTGTCTTGCCTCTGGACGCTATTGTCTGTGGACACTGACTGTCTTGCCTCTGGACGCTATTGTCTGTGGATGCTCTGTCTTGCTTTTTGACGCTCTGACTGTTTTGCCTTTGGACGCTCTTGTCTGGGGACGCTCTGTCTTGACTGTGGACACTCTGACTGTCCTGCCTCTGGACGCTCTTACCTGTGGGCGCTCTGTCTTGCCTGTGTGCGTGTGTGTGTGTGTGTGTGTGTGTGTGTGTGTGTTTGTGTGTAAAATACAGGACATTAGATTGTTACTTAACTGCTTCCTGATCTGATTGAAAACCTGCCACACTTCCACAGACTGCCTGCAGAGGTCTCCACTGTCCAGCCTGACGCCCATTGGCCGGTACTGCAGCTCACACAGAACCAGAGCAACAGCACAGAAACAGATCAGCCCACTGCTGCAACACAGAGACACCGACTTAGACATCCATACCTCAGAATAGATCATCTATATGATAACCAAAACTATGCAAACCCCAAAACTACAATCAGTTTTAAAAGTCCTGTGAAAAGCCTTCACTAAGAAACTCTGCGTCCCAAATCCCATACTGCCCACTACACAAAAACTTTAAATCAGGCGTTACCAGGAGACACTGTAGCTGTCAATCACCGGCAGGAAGTTACGTGGATAAGCAATGGCGTAGGACAGGAAGGCTGCGAGTTCCCCCTCATGAACTTTTTGAGGTTTGGCCTCTAGGAACTGGCAAACACGTTCCAACCAGTGCTTCACGCGGGGGACAAGGGCCACAGGTTCCCCTCCACCGGAGGGCACCAGAGTCTGCATTAGAATAAAAACAGAACAATAAAGTTAAGTTTCAAATCCGTTACGAAGACATGACACGTCAGTGATTACTCTGACTGTAGATGCTCTGACTGACACCACAAAGTGTTAACATACTGTAGCGTAACAGAACAGGACGGACCTTCGGCCGAACTTGGTCCAAAGAAGAGAAGGACGTGACGTACGAATGCGCCATGGTGCCGGACACTGGAATCCCAAAGAGGCGTCCAGCCAGGACGTTACTGGTCATATCGAAACCTGTTACCATAATGACAGAAAAAATTCCACACTGACCCCGAATGTCTTGATGGAGCAGAAAAAGGTGGTGGAGATGATGGAGATTCAACATTTACTGCTTCCTTCGTTCCACCGTAGCGCAGTGGGTCAGTTTACCTCCAATAAAGGCGTAGCGTGAAGCAGTCAGACCTCCATCAGGTCCCTGAGCTCTCCTCAAACCCAGCTCCATGAGCCGCAGCCCCGGACCCGCCGCCAGACGGAACCGGGCTGCATTGGTGCAGACCAGACTGCAGGTACACAAAGACCTTCTGTTATTTATTCTATTCTACTCTCTATCATTAGGGTGGTGGATGATTCTCAGTACTGCAGTGACACTGACATGGTGGTGCAGGGGTGTAATGATAATAATCCGTACCTGGCGTAATTCACCAGACACAGTAAGCTGGTTTCCAGGATTTGAACAACAGCCAGCGGTCCACAGACCTCCAGAACGGGCACCTGTATAAACTCATGTTACTCCACGTCGTCATCATCACAGCCGAAGCTTCAGAGCTGCGTGTACCTGAGCAAAGACGGCGGTGCCTTCAGCGACGGCGCTCACCGACACGGCCGAACAATCCAGCTCCTTGAGGTAAGCAAAGAACTCCGGGTCCGTGTCCATGGGAAGCACAGAGCGCAGGAATTCCACATCTGCATCACAGTGCATGTTTTAATGGCCCGTCATGGCAGCTTTTCAGCAAACCGACGAGAAGAGGCGCGAAAGGTCAACACGCAGCACAATCAGTTCTGCAGCAGATGATCAGCCGGACACAATCAGATCAATCAGATCAACTGGTGGCGCTGGTGCTCGCAAAAGCAAACTGTGTGAATGCTGAT
>JAOUQT010296203.1:2093-16704 GCA_025769995.1 Xyliphius kryptos | reverse complement strand
AAAAGTTGTAGTGAGGGTGGAATGGTGGCTTAGCGGTTAGCATGTTTGCCTTTTAGCACTGGACCAGGTTTGAATCCCAATCTAGGTGGAGTTTCCATGTTCTCCCTGTGTCTGTGTGGATTTCCTTTGAGTACTCCAGTTTCCTTCCACAGTCCAAAACCATAGATTCAAGCTGAATTGGCTGCTCTAAATAGTTCACACAGTATAGTGTGTGCCCAGATGTGGATTGGCACCCTGTCCTGGGTGTATCTGCCCAGCTTATGGCCATTGAGAAGAATTTTTTTAAAAGTAAGGTTATCTTAAGGTAATTTTAAGTTGTATAAGTGTTTCTGCACCTGGTGTGAATACCTCTGCTACCATACCCAGTGCAATCACCAAAGCAAGCCTGTCAGTAAAATAATAAGCGGTACATTCTTCAGTTTAAGTTCAAGCTTTGTTGAAACGTAATCACAACGGTTAACTATTGTGGTTCTTTCTGTGTTTACAGATACCTGTAGCTCACTGTTTTTGCCCGGCTGTTCAAAAAAGGCGTTTCTGCTTTGTTTGTCGAAAGAACCTAGAGGGAATGCCAGCCCTGCGATGTGAGGGTGAGTATCATTATTTAATAACAATGGGGCACAACTGGGGCAGTTGTAGGCTTGTAGTTAAGGAACCAACCTTGCGACCAAAAGATTCTCGGTCCAACCAAGTACTTGAGCAAGGCACTTAACCCGTATTGCTCCCAGGGCGCTGTATGCAAGGATACCCAGTGCTCCAGGCATATGTATGTGTGTGTTTCACTGCACCGATGGGTTAAATGTGGAGGACAAAGTCCTCTGTGTGTAAGCACTGTAGGCATAATAGATCACTTTACCACACTTAATACTAATTCACCATCATATTCTTTTGTTTGAGTGTAATATCTACTCCTATAACTCATCATAGGGTAACTGCGGTTAAAACAAATCCTCAAAAAGCTTTCAAATTTGGAAACTGGATAAGGTTTACTTAAAGAGGTTATATAAGGTTAGTGTTACTCGCAACAATCCGTTGACAGATCTTCTTTGTGCTTCTCACAGAGCTTTGTTTTCTTTGCCACTTTGTGTCTGTGAGTGGAAGGAAGCGTGTAAGCTAACGCCTGTTGTTTGCAGGCTCAGCTACACTCAGCATTGTGATTATGATTCATAAACGAGTGTGTTTAGAAAATAAAGGTTGAACTGTCTTGTTTGTGGGTTTTTTTTTTTTTGATTTGCCTTTTACTTTCTGAGTCATCAACCACATTTTACTCGCCTCTACTGTTCATTTATCTGCCGTCTGCCTACTTTGTAAAAATTGTAAAAAATGCTGTTGCTATGGAAACACAGGATGGCCTTTTGTAAGGGGCATATTTTTCTGACTTATTAGCTAAATAAATAGGGATAATTAGTTAAATAAAAGGGAACGGTCATAATTATCAAAATTCTCACAATAACATCACTATAAATTGTTACTCATGGTTTTAAATTGTACAGTGATGCGGCAGGGGGAATGAAAAAGTATTTTATTAATCCTATATGCATTATGTTTACTTAATCAACTAATCTCAGTTATAATGCTTAACCATATATTTTTAATTCATAGCTTGTAAATGAAATTAGATATTTTTAAAGGGCTAAAAGACTTTAATTCGATTAAACATTGTAAATATATATAAGTAGACACTGAGGTTAATTAAAAACTGCTATATTAGATGTTTACTGATTACGAGAAGGATTCTTTCATTCTTAATGTGATCAAGACATTTAAAAAAAAAAAGTTAACAACATTCAAATATTATTATATCACTGTTATATGAACATTGATACCAGCCCTTTTCCGGTCACATTTTTACCTGAACTAATTATGCAAATAAATGTCTCATTTTAACTGCTAAAAGCCACAGATTTTTGATCCATGGTGTTCATAAGCAGATTTTAATAACCCTGGGGTTTAAGTTCACCTCAACAAAGAAGGAAATAACTAATATGAATGTAACAGTGGAAATAAAAGAAACAGTTTAACAGTATTGCTTACTTCCTTATTGCCAAAGAACAAAAATCAATAACAAAACTGGGCAAACCAAACACTCCATCCATCCATTATTCTCCACTTAATTCTTTGCTAGGGTCAAGGAGGGATTCCCCATACACACACTATATAGGAATTATTGGCAACTTTTCAGCAAGGATGAAGAGTTAGCTACTGGCTGTCCCAAAAGTCACTAGAGGTTGCTAAATGATGTCATGCTAATGTGCATAATAGTCAGTTTGCATGTTTAAAGAATAAGCATTGCGGTACACAAAAAAAAAGTAAAAAACACTTTATATTTGTTAGTTCATAAAATAAATTGATGACTTTAATGCTTTGTCCATCCTCTAGACTCACATTCCATTACATTGCCTCCAGTAACACCAAAAAAAAGTTGCTTGATTTATCAATGGTCCCTTTGTTTTTTTTTTTTGTATTTTTTTTTTTTTAAAAGTCACTATAGGGTCTAAAAGGTGGCTAAATATAGCAACAAAGTTGCTAAATCGGCAACAGTGTATATGAGGGAATTTAGTGCAACCAATTGATCTTGAATCCATGTTTTGAGATTGTGGGAGGAAATCTTGGAACCTGGAGGAAACCCATGCGACACATGGGAACTCCACCCATTTACATTACATTTCCATTCAGATATTTAGCAGACACTTTTATCCAAAACGACTTACAAGTATTCTAACTCGGTTAGGATCAGAACACAGGGTTGATACAGAATCCCTGGAGCAATGAGGGTTAAGGATCTTGCTTAAGGACCCACATTGGTAACTTTAGTGGACCTGGGATTTGAACCCCCAACACTCTGATTGATAGTCCAACCCCCTAACCACTGAGCTACCACTCACACCCAGTTCAAGATTCGAACATGGATCCCCAGCGCAGAGAGGATGTGCCTTAACGATTAAATAAATTGTATTAAAAGAGATCTGAAGTCAATGTTTGTGTTTCAGTGTGTGAGCTGCATGTACACAACGACTGTGCTCAGTTCAGCTGCAGCGACTGCCGTCAGTGTCACCTGGATGGAGAGCAGGACTTTGTAAGTTTTAATGTGTTTTAATTTTATTTATTTTTTTTTAATGGAATCCAGGGTAAAATTTACAATTGTTTACTAATACACCTTAGCAGTTTTACAGCAATCCTGTACTCATGACCAAAGGTTTGTGGACTCCTGGCTGTAACACCTGTGTGAATTTGCTGGACATCAGCTTTTAAAGACAAGCCCTGTAATATTCCCTGCAGATAGTGTAGCATGCCCTCATTAAAAAGAGGCACAGTAGTGCTGGAAGACATGGCCTTTCTCTACCTGTTCCCACAAGGGTCTAAGCTTATAATTAAATCTACTTTAATGTTTTAGTGACGTGCCCCAAATAATAAAGTGAAAATTAATGAACATACCAAAATGTTCCCTCAGACACCAGGTGGTTTGGTGTCATTATATACTCTTATTTGTTGCTGTAAAACTTTTTTTTAATGTATATATTTTGGAATGGGAATCTTGTGCTCTAGTTGAATTACCTAATTCATTCCCCTTTATCCTTTTGTCAGGACACATACCATCATCACTGGCGGGAAGGCAACTTGGCATCAGGTGCACGCTGTGATGTGTGTCACCGGGTGTGCAGTTCTTCTGATGTTCTAGCTGGCATTAGATGCGAGTGGTGTGGCATCACGGTAAGATTTTGGCAGGATTTGTGTTTTTTTTGTATGGAAACTAGGGGGGGTAAATCCGATATAGATGCTTTAAGTCAAAGATTTGATTTATATTCAATACTTAAAAATAATTAATTAATTAACAATTAAAATACAATCGAATATATATATATATATATATATATATATATATATTACAATAAATTGTAAATAGAACTGTTACATAATGTCAAATAATGTGCAGTAAGATCAACTGTAATAAATCTACTGGTGTGGTGTATGGTGTGGGAGCTCAGTGGTTGATGGGCTGTCAGTCAGAGGGTTGTGGGTTCAAATCCTAGGTCAACTGAAGGCTGTTGGGTTTTGTGGGGCATTTGTGGTTCCATGAGCAAGACCCTTAATGCTCTGAGCGCCGGGAGCCAAACCGGAGCTCGACCGAGTTAAGCCGAGAAAGAGCAGGTTGCCAGGTGAGGGGAAAAAAGGCGTTTATTATGACGTGTGGCCAAAACACGAAAAACGGGCATCAAAACCGACACAAAAACGCAAAAACACAAAAATAAGCAATACAGGACAGGGACAAAACGGAAGTAAAGTGAATTTATACACAAAAGTCCCGGTCATGAGGAAAGAGGAACCAATGAGAACAACGAACAGTTAATTAACTAAAACAGGCAGATAAAGCAAGTTAATTAACTGAAATGAACTACTAAATGTAATGTAATGTAATGTAATGTAAGGCAAGGCTTAATCTTGGAATGTTTAATCTTGGAAATGTGTATATTTATGTAGATTCAATAATCTGTAATTTTATAAATTAAAAATATATATTTAAAATGCACAACCAGGCATGAAATCTACCAGAACACAATACAGTATCAGTCTCAGGAGATGATTGAGTATAAATTACTGTGTTTTTACGTGTCTGTAGCAGTGTTCTGATTCATGTCTGGTACACATGCACCACTCGAACACATTTTTTGTAAACAGAATCAGTGTTTAAAAAAATGGAAGTCTTTTCATTAAAAAAAATTGCACCCTGTATTTGTTCGATACTGGACATAATATTCTTGGGATATATAAGAGAAGTTGGGGGACAGTAGTGAGGTAGCGCCACCCACAGCTTTGGAGGAGGTATTATGTGTATGTCACAGCGAACGTTAAAAAAAACTGCGGTTAATGCTGTTGTGGACGTATTGATGCAACGACTCGCCGGCTGTATTATCGATTAATCGATTCAAATCGATTAATTATTACACCTTTAGCAGAAACTATCTTACTGGTCAATGTAATGTAAGTACCAACAGTACAGTGTTAAACGTAGTTTAGTGAATTGGATGTCCGTATAATGTTTTAGTACAATTCTGTGTTTTGCGTGTTCCCTTCATATCTGGTCTCCTTTATAAGTGATATATGATTCTAATCTTCATACCTTTTTGGGCACAAAGTAAATACACCCAGGACAGGGTGCCGATTCATCACTGGGCACACACTTAGATATTCACATACTATATAGGGGCAATTGGAATAGGGACCAATTCATCTTAGATCAATGTTTTTGGACTGTTGGAGGAAATCCTCAAACTCCACCCAAATTGATAATCGAACCCAGTGTCCCCAGTGCTGATAGGTGGACGTGCTAACCACTACGCCACTGTGCTAAAATATGAATGTCTGTGCAAATGTTTGTCTGTCGAGGAAATTAAGAAAAGTCATGTGTTAGATCTATATTATTTTATTTTAAGTAATGGAAATTTTTATGGAAAATAATGGAAACGTTTGACAGCAAATATGTTGTGTGATAATTTTGTTTTTTTTGGCTTGTATGTATCATTCATTCAATGTTTTCCGCTAAATCCTCTACAAGGGTTGTGGCGGTGTTCTCCATGTCCATCCAGGGGAACGTTTTGGGCGCTGGGCAGATAGGGTAGGGCACCAATCTATCGCTGGGCACACTCACTCACTCACACAGCCACCACACAAACACACTATGCAGGGCGATTAAGAGCATTTAACTTACCTTGAATCCATATTTTTGGACCATGGGAGGAAACCAAAGAACCCGGGGGAAACCCACGCAGACACTGGGTTTGGAAACATGGAAACTTCACGCAGATCGGGATACGAATTGGGAATTCCCAGCTCTAAGAGGCGAACTTGATAACCACTAAGTCGCCTTATGCAACATTATCAAAATAAACAATTTCTGTTTATCAGGCTGTCATTCTGCTTAGAAACATTGTTTCCTTATTTGTCAAGTACAGGATGTACAAGGAATTATTTTTAGGGTCACGTAAAGTAGAATATAATACAGTTTAAGGACAAATATCATCTCTGTTTAAACATAATGTGTATTTCTAAAACGTAAAAAACATACATTTTAATGAAAGTTACAATAAAAAAGATATATCGTCAGTCCTTTAATCTTAATTATTTTTATATGGGAGCATATTTTACATAATGCTGCACATGTGAAAATGATTTCAGCAAACATATTCTAATGCACTACCTTGGTCTCACAACATACACAATCATCCAGGTGATCCAACTGAGGCTTATCCGACCCCAGTGTCTGAGTGGCATTCTACTGCCACCACTCCTCACCCCTCTTAAGCCAAGGCCATCTGGATGCTTTCTCTGCAACCTCCGCATTGCTGTTGATGGCTCTTACCTGCTCGCCACCATATGTCTTACTCAAGGAACAGCTGGCAAATCCCCGAAATCCCACCTCCATGGCATTCATCTGGTCCTCCAGCTATTCTTCTGGCAATTTTCCACCAACTCCTGGTTCCTCTCCCT
This sequence comes from Xyliphius kryptos, assembly GCA_025769995.1. Lineage (NCBI taxonomy): Eukaryota > Metazoa > Chordata > Actinopteri > Siluriformes > Aspredinidae > Xyliphius > Xyliphius kryptos. Next base: position 10,221 of record JAOUQT010296203.1, on the reverse strand, counting down.
CTTTCTCCCCTGAGCTTCCTCCATCCTCTCCTCCCAGGGAACTCTCAGCTCTAGCAAGAGCAATTATTTTGTGGTGCCAGAGACCAGGATGATATCAGCTCTCAATCTTTACTGAGTGATGTATGATGGAATTTTCAGCTGCCTTTCCAGGTCAACTATCAACGTACTGTCTTTGGTCTTAGCGCACAACCCTGCACAGTGCTTCTTGGGTGTTTCTTCTGTATTCTCCCCGTCTCAAACAATCCGAATGGCTTTGGCTATAAGGTTATGGTTTGAGAAAAGAAACACCGCTGGGTACTTTTTTAGATGCCACTTTGAGATTCTTTTAAAATTTGAGATGTATTTACTACAGCTTACTCACTAATCGGAAGTGGACAGTAATCAGCAACATATTTATTCACATAGTTTCATAGGTTGCAAATATGGTGCCATTGGCAAAAAAAACCATACAGTATGTTTTTAAGAATTTTTAGAATGAAACTTCAAGGATAGAGGCACCAAGAGCTCATTTTGGAAACTGTATTGCTGGTTAATGGATCGTATTAATAGGTCATAGACAGTGACCTGTATGAGAATCTTTCAACATCAAAAGTAAATTGGAAAATAATTTGGGGTGCACACTGTCTAGCACCATCAGTTTCTATTTTAGGAGTCTTGGAAGCTCTGGTTATATGAACAATTGTATCCTTACACATACGTACTTCTTTATTATGAAATTCATTCAGTGTGATTCATTATTTCCATAGTTTTATGAAATGAAGCACTTAGTTACGCATTTTTGAATATTGTTTGTCCAGCATTGTTTAAACCCGTTTATGGAAGTTTGATATTATAGATCTTGACCAGTTTGAGCAAATACCTGATCTGAATCCCATTTAAAATCTTTGTGGTTAATTAGATTTGAGACCATAAGCCAGGTTTTCTCATCCAAACTCACAAATGCATTTCTGGATCATTAGGCAAAGATTTTAACGGGCATACTCTTAAAAAAAACTAAAAGAAAGTCTTCTGTGAAGGTATGAGTTCACTCGTACATATGGTGTTTGAAAATGTCCCTCGGTTTAAATGTGTTGTCCGTTTGTCAATCTAGTGGTGGACTAGCAAACTGTTATGGAAATTTTGCCTCAGGACACCAGTGACCTTATTTAAAGTGTGCACGTGAGCAAGAAGTGCGTGCAGGCTATTACATTTGCACTATTACAGCCCAGTAGCATTAATTAGCTTAGTAAGGTTACTCTATTGATTTGTATGTAAACTAGGCTAAAATAAACTGAACAAGGTTTACAGGAAAAGATTATTAATCATCATTTACACTCCAATAAACAGATTTAAACCCTCTTAAAATTACACACTTTTACAGTAGCTACAGATGTTTATTTGCTGTATCTATCAGGTTAGCTGCAATGGAATGGATTCATGCAGACACTAACTGTGGCATCACTGTTGCTGTTCACGTTTGTTTCTCATTTATCAATTTTAAAGGAAACTCACAGAAATTACAATATTATTGACACAAACAAAAGATGCTGCTGTTACGAGTGCTTCATATTCAGCCAAATAATGGCAGTGTCATTATAAACACTCTTAATGTGTAATGTGTATAATTGTAGCCCTTCAGGCTTTTTTCAATCAATTTGGGGTCAGCTAATTGATCTGTGTTTATTCCCTCAATTTTCAGGCCGTATTTTGCTGAAGTAGTACATACATTAATGTGCATTGTCTGTCTTTTCATATAGGCACACGCGTCGTGCGGTGTCGTCATCCCACCGGAGTGTAATTTTGGCCGACTGTGCCGGATGATCCTGCCCCCCAGCTGTGTGCGTGTTTGCTCACGCAATTTCAGCAAGATGCACTGCTATCGCATCTCTGAATCCTCGCAGCCGTCTGAACTGGGTAATTTCTTAGTTCAAACAGCAGTCTTAATACATCTGTTAATGAACCGTAATACATCCAAGTCCAAGTGGTTTTGTCATTCCAACCGTATACAGTACATTGGTGTACAGTACTCTGTGAAGCAAAACAACTTGTCATGCAGCTAAGATTCAAAGACATGAATTTAAAACTAGTTGTTTAGCAGCTTTTGATTTATTATTGAGAAATGCATATCTGCAGAGACTTACTAAACTTTGAAAACAGTTTAATCCATTAACCAGTGTGAAACCATTTATAAAATTAGACTTGAGACGTGAGACTGAGACTGTAGCAGCTGAGCTAACTAATGATCAATCACTCACTCACACAGTCACCAGTACAGTACACGGTGAAACAAAACAACTTTCCTACAGGAGCAAGCTGCTGGATAGAACAGTGTACTATACAACAGAAAAGTGCACGTGTGCAGTAGCATGTGCAATACAAAATCACGATAAATACAAAAAACAATTTACAATATACAGAACAATAGTATGGGGTACTGAATGCTACCCTGGCTGTAATTTTGGCCCAAAAAAATAATGAAATTTGTGTGATTTGGTTTTGATTATGTCTGTGATATTGTGATGTCTGATGTTACTGGAACACCAAGTCATACAGTTTTATTTCAATTTAAAGATATTTACCAATCCACTGCAATATTCCACTGAAAAGTGTTTGAGTAATGGTATATACACTGCTCAAAAAGGGAACTCTAAAATATCAAATCCTGGATCTCAATGAATAAAATATTTCAGTTGAAAATTTTTATTTAGTGGATAGTAGATAATGATTCATATTTTTTGATCTTTAAGGTTAGTAGTCAGTAGCAGAATCAGTAGCCAATCATTATTTGACCTCAACTTTTCATTAACCAAATATATTTAAGATTAAACGTATTTAATTTAATTATACGAGTGGCTTCTTAGTATAACAGAATGAATATTTATTTTAATTATCAGCGAAAATGTCTACATAGTAAATTTATGAATGTCTATTGACTGTTGTTTTATCTTTCTAGATACACTGAATGATGATGACGTCCAGATCCAAGTAGCCTCAAAGGAGAATCAGTCCGCAGTATCCTCTGACACGGGTAAAGGTTTAACTTCACTGTGTTTAAGGTCCTTTTTTGTTTAATGCAAAACTTTCTTAAGGGTTGCCTGTTTTTTATCTTGTTGGCCAATTTTAAAATTAGTTTTAATAGTTTTATTTTTATTAATATTGTTAGTTTAAGATAAGTATTCATGTTTATCATTTGAGGTCAGAGTCACACAGCACAGTTAACGAGACATGACGTAACTTAAATAATTTGCAGTTTGTGAATCTTTGTTTCTGCATAAACTTGATCTTTGGTGGATTTTCTATTTTCTAGTATTAGATTAATCAGATTAGATTAAACAAAGAAAACCAAATCTAACAAATGAGACAAAAATTTTAACCACAGTGGTTTTTATTTATTAAGAAAAATCCAGTGAGTGACCAAATGAGATGAAACTTTAGAAACAGCTGTTAGCAGGTGCTAACATTTACCTAATTTGTGTTTTAAGTCAGTCTCCCATCCACTGACTCCACTCATCACACCCTCGCACCACAGTAAAATGAATTAATGTCTCCACTTTTCAACCCTACCATGCACACCAGAATGGTACCATGAAGAGAAGACATCCACTGAGTGTCAACATAACCAAGCAGACTGACTTTAACTGACAATAAACTCAAATAAGCACTGTGTGTGAGATGAGCAAAATAACGCCATAAAATTATAAAATTAACGCCACTTGAGCCACTATTAGTTTCTGTTTTATTTGAGGAATGAGGCAAATCAATATGGCATCATTCTACATGTGTATTGCTGCTTCAGTCCTTCCAGCATAATGAAAAAATGTCCTGGAGCTGTTATAAGCACATTGTCATGCAGCTAAGATTCGAAGGCATAAATGTAAAATTCATCATTAACTTGTTGTTTAGCTGTTTTTGATTTATTATTGAGAAATGCATATCTGCAGAGACTTGCTAAACTTTAAAAACAGTTTAATCAAGAGGCTGTTAAACCTTTACCGACACGTAATCAAGAAGTCCATTAACCAGTGTGTAACCATTTATAAAATTAGAGCTCGTGAGACTGAGACTGTAGCAGATGAGCTAACTAATAATCATCTTTGCTTAATGAAGAGCTGTTTGTATTTTAACAAATGTGTTTGTCCTGTAATGGAAAACTTCTAATTGATTTACTTGTTGCTATTCATTAAACTATTTTTAAAAGATTTTTTGAGATTTGAGATTTTTTGAGATTATTAATCATTTTTGCAATTAATCATGATTTAAAACATTACATTTAATTATTTGTAAGAGCACGCTCTCATCATGTCGACATTTCTAAGATACATGCGTATTATACCAATAGCCACAACTTTAGATCTAGTGGTGCGACTTGCATTGAACAAAAATGAGGTTACATGTTCTTTAATTGCTTTAATTGTCATATACATTTATATTTGTGTAAATTATAAAAAATGGTGTAAATTTACATCTGGGGGAGTCTTGCTCCACAACTTACCAGCTAAACTTGTCAATTTCTTGTAAGATGTTCGTGATCATAACGAATTTTACACTATTTTCTTGTACCCTGGATTTGTGTAAAGCTGCAGTATGATTTCAATCAGTTAAGTTGAGAAAAATTGAATATAGGCTGCATAATTTATTCCAACACTTTATTTCTCTTTCTGTAGGAAAACAGACTCTGAGAGTGTTTGATGGGGATGACGCCTTAAAACGCAACCAGTTCCGGCTTGTCTCTATACCTAGGACAACTAAGAACGAGGAAATGGTGGTAAGATATCACTAGCTGCTTTTTCCTAGCAGAAACACAGTATGCACAGAGGTCAGTTAGCCACTTTTGAGTTCGTTTGACACACATTTATATTTTTAAACATTTAACCTGTATCCTATCACATTGATTCGGAAATGCTGCTTGAATTAAACGATGTAATTCGCATAATTTGTTTGTAGAGCAATAAAAATGTCATGAAACTATAGTTCATTTAAATAACATGTACAATCGGATTTTCAGAGGTACCAAAACACCAGTGTGACCCAAACACATGAGATTACAGTATTCATTTCATGTAGCTTGAAAATGAAAGCATACTTTTTTTTAAAGCCAGAAGCATAAATGATGAATATTGATGGGTAGGTGTCAGCGGATAACGACCCATAAGTAATGCCATTTCTTATGCACAGCCTGTTAAAGAGGGAAATACTATGAATATTTTCTTTTCATAAAAAAATAAAAAAATAAAATAAATAATAAAATTAAAGGCGGCATGGTGGCTTAGTGGTTAGCACATCTACCTCTCAGCGCTGGGGATTCCCGGTTCGAATCCCTATCTGGGTGAAATTTGCATATTCTTCCCATGTCTGCGTGGGTTTCCTCCGGGTTCTCTGCTTTCCTCCCTCATTCCAAAAAACATGAAGGTAAATTGAATGCTCTAAAATTACATAGTGTGTGTATGTGTGTGTGAGTGAGCGTGTACCCAGCGATGGATTGGCGCCCTGTCCTGGGTGTATCTGCTCAGCGCCCAAGACGTTCTCCTCTGGATGGGCATGGAGAACCTCGCAGCGACCCTCATAAAGGAATAAGCGGAAGATAATGAATGAATAAAATTAAGCAGCTTTTGTTTACCAACATAAACCTGTTGCATTAGTGTGAAATTTAGGAAAATCAAGAAACCGTAGAAAGCTTTTTAAAGATACCTTAAAAATACTGTTTATCTGATTTTTTACCATAACATTTATTTATATTAGAAAATACTAATCTTTAAAGAAAAGGTAGACATCACTGGAGACCATGCTCTGGACTTTATAAAAAGTTATAAAAAGTTAGATGGTTTTACACTGGTTGACGTAAATCACATATATGCAGTACCAGTCCAAAGTTTAGACACACCACGTTCTTGCTCCTTTGTCTGTTTTCTCCACATACTATATAGCTGGACTGTAGCTGTTTTACAATTACAGACTGTAGTACATCTGTGTTCTATTTAGTTAGTCTCCTGTTGGTTCTGTTCTCTATTGGTCAGTACCATCACAGAACAAGTATAATTTGGGTGGTGTATTGTTTTTTATCAGTTCTGCAGTGACACTGATGCTGTGAGGGGGGTTTAATGCAGCGGTGCTGCTGTAGTTACGATCACACACTAAGTGACACTGCTGGATTAAGAATAATGCCCCTGCTCTGTGGAGGTACTATTAGGGTCCTTACTATTATAAAAGAAAGTACAAACACAATATGTACTATAGGCCAGGACTACAGTCTGTAATTGTAGAACTACAAACTCCATATTTACTATAAGTGGAACTGATCCAATGGACAATAAATGGGGTTCTGTGTCTTAAATAAACGCAACAAACTGCACAACGCTATCAAAAGGGGTGGTATAAACAATTGGCGCACATTTAAGTTATATTTTTGTAAGTTTCTAAACTGAAATATTAGTTTTGTTTGCTCTTTAAACAGGAAGCATCACTGAGAGCATTCTATATCCCGGACGACACACATGATTATGAGCTTCAGCTCTACAACCAGCATTGACTCAGCGATGACATCATCAATCGTAATGGCACACAAGACAACAAGATGGTCTTTAAGGACAACCTGCCAGAGGCATGGCTTCTCCGAGCCAAACCTAAAGAAGTGGAGCTGCTGAAGGTCTATGTGGACTTCCTCAAGTGAGTTCTCAGATTCGTTTATTTAAACATAAAACATTTCATCCTGTCCAAAAATACCTGTTTGCCATGTTTACTGTAAGGTACAAAAACACAACACAGGTTTACCATAATGCTGCATAATGGTACTGTATCTATGATTCAGAGCTTTGACTTGCTGCCTAAAACATGGCTCTTAGTGATAATGCACGGAGGGAAAGAAGAGCGTAGTTTCCATTACTCTTTGTGCAGAATTGTTTTTCCTGTAATGAATGACTAAATAATTTACTAAGGTACTTTAAATGCTGCTTTTAAGGACTTAAATTATAAATGAAATCTAACCAGAGGATTTATTTTTTACTTTTTCAATTGCCACAAACCTCACTCTATAATAATATGGTTGTTTTAAATATATAAACTTCAAAGCCATCACATTCAAGAACAACGTTTTAACTTTAATGTAATTAAAGTTTTTCACCTTGGTGAAGCATGGGCATTCCACTAGTTTACTTATAGACATAGGTATACATACATTATTTATTGAAAATGTTAAACTGGGTGGCTTAGTAATTAGCACGTTCGCCTCTCAGCACTGGGGATCCAGGTTTAAATCCCGATCTTGGTGGAGTTTCCATGTCCACGTGGGTTTCCTCCAGGTTCTTACCACAGTTAAAAAACATGGATTCAACCTGAATTGACTGCTCTGTATTTCCATCTATTGTGTGTATGTGTAGTTGTGTGTGCTTCTTTGTGCCCAGTGATGCATTTATGCCCTATCTACCCAGTGCCTGAAATGTTCTCCCCTGGATGGACAAGGGGAACCCCCCCTTGCTTGGGGCAGCCATTTTTCTGCAAATGCTCATATTTTACTTTCAGTTTTAGTCTGCCGTTTCTGTCAAAGTGATAACTTATTGTAGCTTTTTTTTCTTTTTCGAAAGGCTAATGAAATGTTAAAACCACTGAAAAAAAAAGCTTGTTATGAAGAAAGATTTCTGGAGTCTGACTATATATGTTACCGTAGTTTCCAAATATCCAGCATAATGCTTCGCAAACATGCTTAACATTTATTCACAGTGCGCGTAAAGCATGCGTATAAAGCATGAATAAAGGTTTTCCCAAAGCAACGCTTAACTATACAAACATTTTGCACAGAGTAAAGCATAGTGTTTCTACTAGCTACTATAAATAGACCATAAGGTATATTAGAGCATTACATTACAGTGTGTTGGAAATAGAACCCTGGACTTCTCTATGATCACCAGCTTTAAAAGGCACTTCCTTATTTAAATCTGCAAAATCTACACTGACCTCAGAAGTTTTAATACAAAAATTAATTCAATGTCTCATAATTTTATGCCAGCTTTATTTTAATAGTAACATATAGAATATCAAAATAAAAACTGGTAAAATTACATGAAATCCGAAATAAAAAGTTATTTGAATTTCATTGAAGGAAAGAAGTATTTGACCCCCGTGTAAAACATCATTTAATACTTGGTAGCAAAACCCA
>JAOUQT010296187.1:0-16706 GCA_025769995.1 Xyliphius kryptos | reverse complement strand
GGAATGTGGGAGGAAACCGGAGAACCCGGAGGAAACCCACACAGACACGGGTAGAACATGCAAACTCCACCCAGATAAGGATTTGATCTGGGAATCCCCAGCGCTGAGAGGCAAATGTGCTAACCACTAAGCCACGACTTGAACCCACGACTACACCTCTACTATGGTGTGGTAGCTTAGTGGTTAGGGTGTTGGGCTAGCAATCCAAAGGTTGTGGGTTCAAATCCCAGGTTCACTGAAGTTACCAATGTGGGTCCTTGAGCAAGACCCTTAACCCTAATTTCTCCTGTACCAACCGTTTTCTGATCCCAACTATTAAGAGGGATACTTGTAAGTCGCTTTGAATAAAAGCTAAATGACCAAATGTAATGTAATGTACTATCAGTTATTCTTAAGTCATCCCTTTTTACTCTTTTCGCTCTCATCATTTTTTTCTTGCTCCGATGTCAGCAAATTTAAAGAACGTTATTGTTTTGGAGGTATTTTGTCCGGTTGTCGGCGACGGTGGAGTCAATGACACCTATACCCTGTGCATTCCCCATCCACCTGAGCAGACTGAGGGAGGGGGGGGGGAGAGACACACACGAAGAAATAAATAAATAAAAACACGAGGCAGCCATTTTGATACGGACATGGGCTCTCAGTTCGGACTGAGCTGTAATAAAATGGCCACGCTGTGTTTACATGTGACGGTAACGGAACCGGGTTTACCGCGAACAGTTCGACCTTAAATCCCCCCGCAGCGCGTGGACGCTCCCCAAACTCTCCCCCCGCCACGCGCATTAGGTATTAAAATCACAAGCCGAGACGACGCGTCTCATCAGCGCTACACTACCATTGTGCAAATATTTTGGTTCTTAAAACCACGTTCAGTGCGAGTTCAGCTGATTAATTCGCGTTAAAGCCGTTCATGGAGACGCCGCCGTCCTAAAGCTCCAGCAAACGGTACAAAACGGAAGTGTTCCCATCGCCCGGAAACACCGAGGTTGAGCGCTCACACGTCATTACTCCCAAAAAAGAAAAAAAAAAGAAAACAGAATCCAAAATATTGCAGCCGAGGTAAATGAAAGAAGATTTTGTGGCATGAGTTTGCTAGAGCGACGCGCGGACGCTGCTCACATTTAATAGTCGAGCATGAGAGAGAAAAGCGCACGGACTGGAGGGGCGCGCGCAGAACAAGGGGGGCATGTGAGAGCCAGAGGGGCAGGGAGGGTGCGTTACAGGCCCCACTCGTCTCTTTCCTAATCTTAAACATGGATGCATAGGTAAAAAGGCCTGTTTTGCTTTCACTCTGACTGAACCGCGACGCGTTTGCTTCTGGACGCTTAGGTTTGCAGACGGTGAGCTGCGCATCATGTCCTCCTCCTCCTCTCTCCTCTCTGCTGTTAGCCAGCTGTTTGCATGCTAAAGACGCGTCCGGCTGCTCGCAACCACTGCTTTCTTTTTTTCGCTGTACGTTTATTTCTTAGCCTCGCTGTGCTGACCGACCTTATTGGTTACTGTTAGCTGGCGGATGAGTGCATTGCGACCGGAACATCTCCACAGCGGACTTTCCTTACGGGGTTTTTGTGAGCCGCGCCGAGCTTTACCACATATAATATTTTTGATTTCCACACCTGCCGACCCCTGCGGCTGTTTAACTCCACAAAGCCAACGAAATAAAATAGAGACGTCTTAATTAACCCGGGCAACTCCTCGTGCGCGGGCTTTTCTTAACCTCGGGTATTAAAACGCAACCTTGTGCGCAGCGGAGACGCAGATTTCATGTTGACGCTAAACAGCGAAGTAACGGACACATTACTGCCACGAGTTTGGTTACATTTCGCACTGTCTGTCTTTTTATTCCAACTCGCCCATTTTAACATCTTACCAGTCATTTGATTGGACTATTCCATATTTACCTCTATTCTCAACATTGCACTGATTTTATTATATTGATTTTAACAATCCGAATTTTGAGCTCCATATACACAGTTTTTTCATTATTGATATCAGTATTTCAATATTACGTTTTAATTCGTTTTCCAAAATGCACGATTGCACTTCTTGGCATGCTTGATAAAAAAATAAGACCAAATAGACTTATTTTAAAGAGATTATGTGTGTATTACCTTTTCCGATGCGTTCTTTAAAATTTGTAGCTGTATGGGTCCTTAATTTAAAAAAATAAAACTTTAACAAATAGATCCAGATCTAATAATACGCAGGTTTTGCCGATAATACAGTGTAGCTGGATTTTCCTAAACTACTGACTTGTGCTGTTATCTAATTTGTAAGTCGCTTTGGATAAAAGCGTCTGCCAAATAATTAAATGTAAATATTAAAACAAGTGGTAGTCAACTACATTATAGGGACAAAGTATTAAGGCACACTTCTTAATTATTTAACAAAAATGTTGTTTTTAATTCAATGCTAAAACCACAACTGGGAGCATGACATATTATAATTGTTTCTATAATTTGTTTCTTATGCTTTTAAAAGTAGCACTTAGGACATTTAGCTATCTTATTTTAGTGTCCTAACTTTGCAACTGTGACAACTGCAACCCCCCCCCCCACCACCACCCCGGGGTCGAGAAAGTATCATAATTCTGATTCTGATTATAAAAACTCCCGTTAGCAAAAGAATTAGGTGTCCCTAAACTTTTGTGCATATCTTGAAATCATAACAAAAACAAGCATCGTTGAAACTTATTTTTAGTACACATTTTGACATGACTTTGTGCATGATCTGCTGATAATAATAATCTAAGCTACATCGGTGTGGATATTCCATGATGTAGTTCATGCAATGCAATTAAGACTTTATTGAGTACACAGAGGGAGCTATTGAAAAGTAAACTACATTTAATTTAGTAAAACAAACAACATACTGAGCATGGCTTTGGTTTCATTTTTGATTTAAGTTGTAATTACATTTTATTCTTAATCAATTTACAGGTAAGAATATATCTGTAAATCAGACTGCTTGTTTGAAGTTCTACAGGGAAAAAATCCTGTTCATAGAGTAATTAAGGATGTAGAAATCCTGTCTGGACTTTAGAAAGCACTATCAATGATAGAAAAGCTATGTGCGTTTTTCGTTCCACATTCCCTTCCAATATTTCAAAGTGGTTTCATGCTGAAATCTGGTTTTCAAGATTTTCTAATAAAAAACCCATTATAATACATAATAAAGTAATAAATTATTGATAACTGTTGTAACACAGATTAAGCTAGAATTGTTTATAAAATATAACTGTTTTTTTAATTGAATCATCTATATTTTAAATTGACTGTACATTCCTGCTGTATGTTGATGCCACTTGTGTTGGACTTAGACGGTGTGGACAAAACCTTTGTGACATCCACACGTTACATCCACAGCATTGTTTATGACAACCCATTCTAACCTGTCTAGGAAGGTAAATACAATATTTTGGAGTGCGTGGAGTTTGTGGCAGTTTATGCCCATGTACCAGAAGAGCATTTGTTCGGTCTGAAACCAATGTTGGATGACAGGGCTTGGTTTGCAGGTTTATTTCTAGTTCATCCCAAGGTCAGGGTTCTATGCTTGTGAGTTAAGTTCTTTCTGTCCACTATAGGGCACAGTTTCCCAAACTTTTCCTATGAGTTATAAAAATCTTAAAAGGTGTGTCTTAATACTTTTGTTCATGAGGTATCACAGTGCTAGTATTAGTGTTGTATGGCTGAAACATGACCTAACTAACTTTTCAAAAATGAATGTTACATTACCTTACATGTTTTATATCACTCATATCTTGTTTTATGTTGTATTGTAATCAGGATATTTCTTCTAGATTTATATTAAAGAAGTTCAAATAGTATTGGCTTCCACTGGTTTATACAATATGAGTTTTGACAACTAATAAATTGTTTATATAAAATGACCATTTTAAAAGTGAATACTTTCTTCAGCCTTGTAGATTCTTTCGGTTTTCGCCTTTTTTTCTATGTGAAAAATATGTTTAGTAAATTGTACACACAATAAACCTTTGACTGTCTATTTCAACCATATATATACAAAAGTAAAGTGCAGACACTTTTGCTGTTCAGACCCTTTTATGTTCATTTCTGGACTATTTTTATATGATAAATTTAACTTTAAGAAATCCCAGTAACCTGCAGAGAGCCTTGACCTTTTCCACAGTGGGTACCTTTGAGATTGGAATGCGAATTGTAAGCCAGGCCTTTATTGCATGACCTCATAAATGCTCTATTAAGTTAATGGCTAATGTTAAGGCCATTAACTCAAAAATTCAGGTTCAAAGCCTTCAATATAATGCATATATTCTTAAATATTTGGAATGTTACAATTTGAGTATGTTCTGTGACCCATGTTTACATACTTTCAACAATATAATGTATATTAGTCACTGCCTAGTCTTGGTTTATTTTCGTATAGTTACCCTGTATCCCATTTCAGGAAGCTCCTTAAAATGTGAGTAATTGACACGTTTCTTTTTTCTGTCTTACAGTAAGAAGAGGAGTGTGGTGAGACTTCACATGCCTCTAAGAGTTATTTTTTAGCAATGGAAAAGATAACAAGCATATTTGCTGAAACATGGAAAAGGAGTTGTATATCACTTGGCCTTGAGTGGATTAAATGTTAACAGTTTTTGACTGTAATGAACTACTACTTGGAGAAAACTAACCCTTTCTAAGATGAACGTAACCAAGAATCATGTAATCCAGAAAGTGGCATAACTGGTCTTTTAACGTTTGGCCTCAAAGACCACAACAAAAAGCACTTAAATTGAGCTCAGAATGTAAAATCGTTTTGCACATCTCCCTGGTATCATACAATGGACTTGATATTGAAGGGGAAGTGGCCCATGTGCAATTCAAGGAGACATTTTTGAAGGATACCTATGGTGAAAAGAAAAAGAAATACAACTTCTTAACCAGAGACACTGACTCAAGTAGTCATCAAGCACTATTCCACAGAAGTGTTACATTTCACATCAATCAAATCCAGCCTTTCAATTGTGTGTTGCAGAACTTTGGAATATCACTATCTGTACCGAAAAGCCGATCTGCGGTGCATCCTCCACTTGGCACAACTGGCTATAAAGTGGGAACAGTTGGTGATTGTCAACTAACAGCAGATCAGTTCAAAGCAGGCCATACACAAGGGTGAGTTAAAACAATTCGGAGAACCAACAGTGATTGTCATTGTAACAGCTCATCTGGCTATTTTAGTGTGATTGTTGTTACTGCTCTTTGAGCAGAAGGTGTTGCCCACTGCACACCCATGTTACTGTAACTGGGAAATGTTCCAGTTTGGAAAATACAATGTGGACATCATAGAGATGCTGAGTGGACACCAAGCCCATCAGCTAAAAGGTCTTGGATTAGAACGACAACTCCAGCACCAGCAGCACGTGCAGCTTCACCATCATCAGTTACAGCAGCAACAACATCAGCAAGTAGAAACTTCTGGGGCTATTTTGTCCGGACTTGGCTTAGGCCCATTGCAAGGATCTAGAAGCAGTGCCTTTTCTGATTCTGCCTCCATTTTTGCCAAAATGAGTGCACCCCCACCTCCTCTACAGCAGCAATCACTGTCTTCATCCTCACAGGGTTCTAGAAAGTCAAACAAAATGTCTGGGAGTGGTGGCAGCGCTGGGAGTCATGTGACTGGCTACCCTCAGTTTTTGCGCTCCTTTCATCCAACAGAGGCAGCCCTTGCCCAAGAACAGCTGCATCCCGGAGTGGGGCGATTTGACCATTTTGCAGGCAGTAGTGGCAGCGGAGGAAGTACAGGAGGAATTGGACTGGTATCGTCTGTACCACCTCCACCACCCCCCTTACATCCTGGCCTGTCTGTCCCTCAAGCATCTCCAGGACCATCCTCCTCTTCCCCATCCCCTTCAAGTTCTAGCTCCAACAACCCTTCTAACAATAGTGCGGTCACTTCCATTGGTCACCAGCTGACAGGAACTCAGTCTGATGCACGCAGCTTGCATCAACAGTTTAGTTGTATGCTTGCAGCTAATCAGTATTTTCTCTCGGGCGTTCCAGCCAATTCTAGCTTGGAGCAGTTTTTGGTACAGCAAGGAAGCCACAATCACCTTGGTCTTGGCCTAGGCCAAAGTGGAAGTGAATCAAATGCTGGCCTTGCCCCACCCCCTGCTCTGCATTCTGCACACACCCATAGCCACTCCTCCTTGCCACAGCCGCAGCAGCCACCGCCACAACAGCAGCAGCTTCCACCTCACAGTCTGTCCCACCCCCATCCACATGCACATCACCCGCTTCATTCCTCATCTCAGCCGTCCTCATTAGGCAGCTTCGACTTTCAAGGAATTCCTGTGCTCTCCTCAAACCAGTTGGCCTCTCTGATGCAACAGGAAGCTGGCTTACCTCTTGCTCTCCCACTGCACCTTTCCCTCTCCAAGGATGAAGGAAAAGGAGATGGTTTATCAGGTGTAGGCGGAAGTGGAGGAGGCAGAAGAAAGAAAGCAATGGCTGGCTACTTACCCCAGAGAAAGTCTGAAAGTGGTGGCAACAATAACAGCAGCCAGAGCTCTGCAAATCCGAATTCCAGCACCAGTAGCACTTCAGGGGGGCTCGGCCAGGAAACAGCACCTGGCCGCATTGGAATGTCTGGGCTCGGTCGAGATCCTCCTCATTTAACTCCTTCATCATCTTCTTCAGTCGTGTCATCATCTTCCTCCTCTGCTCCCACATCTACGGTGGCCTCAGTGCTGGTGTCAAATAGTTCCAAAAGTGACAATCATAACTCCATGGCCTCGCATTCATCTGAAACTGAACCTCTGTACCACTGTGGAGAGTGTGGCAAAACGTTCACTCACCTTTCCAGTCTGCGCAGGCACTTGCGCAGTCATGAACTAACCACTGCAGGCACTGCAGGCTCAAGAAGTAATGTTGTGAATCCTGTGCTTCACCCTGCAGATCCAAGTATTCCTCACTCAACCCAGGATGGTTCGTCATCCTCCTCTTTATGCCAAAGTCCTGATAAGACTTTTTATTGCTCAGATTGTGGAAAGGGTTTCAAGAAGAAGGGGCATCTGCTGCAGCATGGCGTCATCCACTCTGGTGCACGGCCCTACGCTTGCTCAACTTGTAGCCGTGCCTTTAACCGACGTGAGTCTCTTACGCGACATGAAAAGATACATGAAGAGAAACCATTTCGCTGTCCAGCCTGTGGCCGCTGTTTCCGTGAGAGCACTTCCTTGCTAAACCATGCAGCATCAGGCACGTGTGGAAAATCAGGTCGAGGACCAAGACAGAAGAGTGATAGTAGCAACTCTGTAGTTGGTGGCAAGAACAGTAAGACAGGGGCTACCAGTGAAGGAATGGTAACTAGTGCAGTGGGTGAGTCACATATTTATCTTACAGGATAGTATGCGTGTGAGCCAAATAACAGTGTGCTGTTTATAATGTGCTGGGGAGCTGTTTATTTATGCAGCATTAATACTGTTTAATTTGTCACACAGGGCCGTACCGGAATGACGGTTACAATACCTTCAAAGATCAGCGATCTCAAAGCAACCTTTATTCTGGAACATCCTCATGTGGTGGAGGAATACCAGGACCTCTTCTAAGAAAAGCACCTTTAGCACCTGCTCTGCACCCACACTCACAAAGTCAAACTCCACAGCAGCAGCAACCACATTTGCCCTTGTCTTCCCTGCTAGAGGATTCTGAAGATGATGTTACAAGCTCTGTCAACCATGCCATTTCTGCGATCACTGCTGCGGCAGCAAATTGCATGAGTACTGAGCTTAACAATAGCACTTCCAGAGGAGACGATAGAAGGGATATCATTGGGGGGTTACTTGGAGGTCTTGGTCTTGGCCCTCTCAGCTCACCAGGTGGTCCGTCCTCAACATCTGGGATGGAGAAAACTTTCAGGGGTGTTGAAAACCAACACTCCCTGGGTCTGCACCAACAATCCCATCAGCAGACACCGGGTGGAAAACCCAAACGCCCCAGGAAGCCTCGCAAAAAGAAGGAACCTTCCGCGGCTGGTGACCAGCCTCCAAAAAGGAGGCAGTCCTCACTTAGACCTGCAGGAGCTGTTGGAGACATTCGGCCATATTTGTGCAGCATTTGTGGTCGTGGGTTTGCGAGGCGAGAAACCCTGCGAAGGCATGATCGTATACATACGGGAGAAAAGCCCCACCATTGCACAGTGTGTGGAAAATACTTCAGAGAGGCCTTTCATCTCAGTAAGCATCACACAGTGCATTCAGGAGAGAAGAACTATAAATGTCTTCTTTGTGGAAAGGATTTCGGATATGCCCAGAGCCTTAAAAGACATGGAAAACTTCACCAGAAGGGAGAAATGGAAGAAGTCCCTACAACACCAGGGGGAGAAAACCTAGTCAGTTATCAAGCTCCAGTTGGAAGCATGGCCCAGGCCGGTGTCAGTACCTCTTCATTCTACTCATACTCCCAAGATGTCAAACCACAAGGGTCAAATCCACAGCCGCCTCCCCGACTCTACACCTGTGCTATATGCTGGAAATCTTTTCGCCATCACTTCCATCTTACTGCCCATCACCAGACAGTACACGAAGGTGGTGGTGACAAGCTGTTTTCTTGTGAAGTATGTGGGAAGGCGTTTGCATATTCCAACAGCCTTACAAGACACAGGCTGTCACAGCATGGCCTAACACGTACTGGCCAAGGAGCACCTCAAGGGGGCACTAGCATCACTGGAGAAGATAACAGTGTTGGTGGCTCAGTATCTGAGAGTGAAGCAGCCACAAATGCTTTGCTTCAGCTCACACCAACTGGTGGAAATCAAGAAGAAGATGAATCTCACCCTGGAGTTCTACACAGTCACCAGCATGCCCCACCCCAACCTCAAGCCGGGTACTCTCCTCTTTTCTATGTACCAGATACCAGCGCACCTCTGCCCTCCTCCTCCAATTCCACTCCTTACTCTCAGCCTTTGTCCTCGAGTTCCTCGCTAACATCTCATCAACACTCTGGTGTAAAAGGTGAGCCTCTGTATCAGTCCAGCCAAAGACTACTGAACCCAAACCCCTCTGTTCATCCCCTTTTACTGCCTCTGACTGAGCACCATCAGCACCATTCCCTCCCCCCACAACATGCCTCTAACATTCACCCACACCACCACCACAGCTTTCAAAGTGACGAAGACCTTAGGCGACGCAAGAAAAAAAAAAAAAGACGGGACGGGAGAGAGAAGATAGGCTACGGATGGAGCCAGGCCTCAAGCATAGAACAGAAGTTGATGGAGCACTCAGCTGGAGAAAGGAAGAAAAATGATCGGAAGAAATTACAGTGGAGAAGGAGAAAAGCATTCCATAGAAAACAGTGTAAATTCCGGAAAAAGATGGCAATGCTTTTAAGGGTTAGAAGGGGTGGCGGAGGGAGTAGAGTTGTTTGTGAACTTCATCCTTCAGGAGGACTGGAACTGTATCGACTGCTTTCATTTCGAGTCCCTCATAAACGTTTTCCTTGCCCCTTCTGTTTTTTGACGACATTTTCACGACGATCGGCACTTATTGTTCACATAGCAGCCAGACACTGTCCACGATTTAGTTACCCTTCAGGTCGCTTGAGATGTGCGGTTTGTGGAAAACAATCTCGCAAATTACTCTCCGCCCTTATTCACAGGAGCTCTCATTTATCCAATAGAGCATTTTCTTGCAAGCGCTGTCCTTCGCGTTTTTGGAATGCGGCACTTCTCGCAAGGCACAAGAGAACTTGTTGGGGAAAATGGACAGAACTGCCACAACAGCGAGCACTGTGCTTGAAACTGACTACAGGACAAATCTTTAAAAGGAGAAACAGTACAGACAATATTTCCACCCTGCAAATACAATACAGTCACTGAGTGTTTGTCGTTTGTACTAATTGACTTTTCATATGTAGAAAGAGGGAAGATGAGTACTGCATGAATAATGACAACATCTTGGTTCATGATTTTTAAAAGGCTCGCTATGCTGTCTTTAGAGGTTCTGGTGCTCTCTGAGTGAATCAGCATAAGTTTCAATCCCAAACACCTACAGGCAAAAGTTCAAGTGCTTTTCATAAACATATCAGCATCTGTCTCTCACTCATTACCATCCAGTCTTTTAAAGGGTTTTATACACTTGTGTGTGTGGTGTGTGCGTGTGTGTGTGTGTGTGTGTGTGTGTGTGTGTACTCCTTGACTGGCATTAGATGAATTTATAGTAATTTACTAATACAGTATTTTTCTTAATGGTAATATTGACTGTAAGTCAGCACTTGCACCGTAGAGTACTTCTGTCTCTGTCATGTATTCTGTGTAGTTCACACATGTGTATAACAAGTGTGGAACTCTACGTATTTGGTTGAGAAATGCATTCGTAGCATAAGCAAAGAAAGTGAGAAAAACAAAACAAAAAATGATCAAGGGTCTTATCAAGGTCAGTGCATGTTGGACTGGTTGTTAAAAGCTTTTTGAAGGAAACAATAGTGAATACAAGCACACTATGAACATGAAGTGAAATCCTAAATACACTTTCCTAAATGTCATTTTCTCCATGTTGGTATAACTATTAGTGAAACTGGCATTTAAGGAAAAAGGACCAGCGTTTAAATTAAATGATAAATCATTTGATTATAATAAGCCCCATGTATGGCCCTTCTATAATACAGTTTTACCCATGCATATTTTAGGTCCTAAACTCAAGGTAGGTTAAAGGTCCTCTAATTCAGCACTGGTCCTAGGCAATAAATTAGGATTGGGACTAAATTCTATTTAGGATTTACTTCCCATGGATGCATCTGTCAACAAAGTGAAGCTTTTAATATATTGTCTAAAGCTAGGACTAGAGTGTTAATGTACTGTAATGTAAATTGTGTCAATATTTTAACATGATTTTTGTTAAACAAAAGTTTAATTTGTTTTTATCATAGCCTTACTACAGCTAGTAATGGAACAACAATAAAACTTCACACCAGTGACATCTTGCCCATTATTTGTCAGATGATTGTTCCATACTTATTTGTCATCTGGACGTTTATAAAGGAAAATACACAAATTGACAGGTAATTTTCTATCACTTATAAAAAGCTGGTTGGAGAAAAATAGTTATTTATTAATTTAAAAAAATATTTGGCTGTACTGTTAGTTTTAAATTGTCCAAATCAAATAAATAAGTTGAATTTTAATCTTTTAGGAATTGTTATCCCACAACAAATTATGAGTTGATTATACATGGCAGTGCTACTGGTGTTTAGTCCTCTCATCGTGCACTTCACAAGACAAGTATTGCTCCACAGTATATATCGTTTGAGTCGGCCATCCTTGAATCATACACCAAAGCTCACAAGACTCTTTAATTAGACTTTATTCAATGGTGGACCATTCTTATACTAGTGATACACCATACCAGTACACCACATAACAACTGCAGTGCTGAGAATAATCCACCACCCAAATAAAACCTGCTCCGTTTTGGTCCTGCTCATCAGAGATAAGTGAATAGGGACTAAAAAGGTTTTAAAAAATCAATTTTCTTACTTTGCACCACTAGGTGGCAGCACAATGTTTTACAATTTCAATATACAGTAAATATACAGTAAATAGCAAAATTGGATGTATATTGTAGTTTGGGTTAGATCTACGAAATAAAGCTGTGCGAACAATTGTATATTTTACTATAAGGTTAAGAATGTAGTTTCTAAATATTTTAAACCGGCAGAAGTCGGAATGGAAAGGCGCTCATAATTTATGAGAACAGCACGTCATACAGCTACCAAACGTGCCGACACATTTATTAAAACACCTAAAACACAGTTATAAGTGGACATTTAGTTGTCATTTATATTGATCATGTTAACGAACTGCAAGGTGCACGTAAACAGAAACAAACTGCTGAGACGACACCGTGTGAATGTGATGACAGCCGCTCCAAACACGCTAAGCTTCAGCCTTAGTAAACTATCCGGAGCCTCGTGGTCTCACGTGGCCGTGGCTGGTGGAATCCTGGGGGCCGGACCGACCGCATGCCGCTAACCAATGAGTAAAGACCAGGGGCGGAGACTTCGGTTAGCGCAGCCAATGAGCCAAAAGGACAACGACACATTCTGGAGCTCCGCGTGCTGTGAGCACGTGCGCTAGAACTGGAAGACGCTGGGAGCTGCCAAACGTCCCGAGAGGCGATCACTGATCATGTGTCTGCGCACACTTTACAGCAGCGCCACAGCGGGGGCGTCAGTGCTTCAACATCACAGCACCATAGTGTTCTGTACTGTCCCTCTGAAACACAACGCTAATTCAGCTCAAACATTTCACACTCACTGCTCAACATGCAAGATCAAGAACATCTGGAACTTCTTGAAATTATTTACAAAACCTTCGGAAATCAATTACACAATATCTTTTATAGTTTCAAACTGAATCACATTTAAATGTTTTTAGAGACTTTGGAATTCAACCAAGCATTAAAAATAACCAAAACATCCAATTCCTTTCTATACACTGCTCAAAAAACTCCAAGTCAACCTGTCCAGTTAGGAAGCAACACTTTGGGAATTGGGAATCAATTTCACTTGGTGTTGTGCAAATGGAACAGACAACAGGTAGAAATGAGAGGCACATAGCAAGACGACCCCTATAAAGGAGTGCTTCTGCAGGTGGTGATGACAGACCTTTTTTCTGTTCAACCTTTCTAGCTGATGTTTTGGTCTCTTGCATTTTCTCTCACCATAGATGTAGCATGACATGCGGTGTCTACAACCCACAGAAGTTGCTCATGTAGTGCTGCTTATTCAGGATGGCACATCAATGCGAGATGTGGCAAGAAGGTTTGCTGTGTCTGTCAGCACAATGTCCAGAGCATGGAGATACCAGGAGACAGGGAGGGAGCCATAGGAGAGAACATCCGCCGCCTCATCAGGAGCATGTCCAGGTGTTGTTGGGAGGTCATACAGGCACGTGGAGGCCACACACACTACTGAGCCTCTGCAATAACCACCCCAAGTTTTTAGAAAACCCTTATACACTGCCTTGAATAATTTACCAATATGCCAATAAAGAACTCAAGAAGACTAGCACAAGAGGATGTTACATGTAATAAAAATTCAAATAAATACTATTTTGCCTTACTTTGATTAAAGGTCATTGTGTGTAACCATGTGTCAAAGAACACGATGATCAGTAGCTAAACAAACACTAAGTTCAACAGTAGGTAGGGTCACAGTGCTAATGGTCAGGCTTAACAGTTCATGCTGAACCTGAACCATGCTAAACCTTAATTTTATTAAGTACTGCAGTGGACTATTCATTTATTCCTTTTAACTGTTAGGATCTTTTAGAATATTCTAAAAAAGAAAAAAAAAGTGAAATTTAAATATAACATTAAATAGGTGGCCTAGAGCTTAAACGGTCACAAAATATTGCCCAGTGGATTAAGCAGGATGGAAAATTTTTCATTGTGTGAGGTTTGCATATTCTTCCCATGTTTCTGTGGGTTTTCATTCGAGAGCTCCTGTTTCCTCTTAGCCTAAAATCATGCTAGTGACACAAACTATATATATAGTTTTAATTCTGGTAAGACGACAAGATGGTTGGCATTTTTGCCTCCATTGTGTTCGAGGTTTAAATACGATCTGGGTGGACTTTCCATTTGTCAGTGTGGGTTTCCTTCGGGTTCTGCAGTTTCCTCCACCAGTCCAAAAAAACATCTATTTAAGGTCAAATTAAAGGCTTTAGATTGTCCCATATAGTGTGTGTATGGCTGAGTGAGTGTGTGTGCCCAGTGATAAATTGGCGCCGTGTCCTTGGCGTATCTGCCAGTGCCCGAAACTTTCTCCCCTGGATCGGAATGGGGAACAAACTCCCCTGGTAATAAAAGCTTGCAGCAGAGGTCTGACTGAAATATTGCATGAGATGGTAAACCCAGGATGAATGGACCTATCTCACAATCTCTCTCCCAATTAATCTTAATTTTGTTTGATTGTCCAATCCTTCACTTTGGAGCAGCAGTGCTTGAACAGAAAGTGGTCCAAAATGCACGGATATGTTCTTGATTTTATTGAGACCAATGTGAAAAACCAATGTGTGCCCCGTTTTGCTCATATACTGTAACTTAAAATTACATCGGAGTAAGAATACACAGGGATGTATTAGTTTTCTCTAATATGGATTGCATGTGTTTATATCCGTGTGTGCAACTCCCTCTCTGAACGTGTGGAGGCTCAGAACAGCGTTTCTATTGGCGAGGCCGCGTGACGTCACGTGACTCCCCTACTCAGGACTCGGACTCAGCTCACGTGCACGCGCACAGAGGAGGGAAGAGAAAAAAAGAACAGCCTCAGATCCTCCGAACAGCCGGCAGCGTTCACAGTGCTCTGTACAGCTTCATATGTCTGGTGGTTTCTATCGGATTTAGCCAAACGACTAAAAACGTTTTTTTTTAGTTAACTTGACAATTTTTATATGTTCGGAATAGCTATTGCTTTCGCTTTTTTGGATTCCACTCTTTTATCCTCCAGTCTCCAACTTTCCCCCGTTTTTCTCACCATTTGACAGCTCGAACTGTTCGGTTCATAGGTTTGTGCAAAGACACTGGAGTTGGACGGTATTTTGGAAAGTGGACCTTCATCAGATGCAGCTGACACTCCAGTTATTCTTTTAATGAGAAGGTAAAAGGTAAATATTTATGCAACTTTTTAAAAATTTGAGATTTAAACGTTATATCATAATGTCTATATTATATTCATGCATTTTTAAATGTATTGGTAAAGAAAACCTCAAAATAGGATTTTACTTATTAAAACCACAATAGTCATGTATTGTCATTAGAGGTCTCACACCACCGGAAGCTTTCCAGTGTGAAGGATTTGTTTGTTTGTGGGTCGAATTACACAGTGATTGATGATGTTACACCGTGTGGACATACTGTAAGTATTAGGACACCCACACATTAAACCAACATGAGGGTGTATAACATCACATTCAGTTGGGCCACCCCTCTGCAGCATTTATGCTTCTGAAAGGGGTTCCCCACAACGTTTTAATATTTTCTGTGGGTAATGTTGCCCATTAAGTGATATTGGACGAAAAGACCTGACTGACAGGTTCTGTTATAGTCCAACAAGTTCTTCAACACCGAACTACAACCACTGAGCCCAGTCATGCTGGAACAGGAAAATTGGAAGCATATAATTTTGCATAATTCATGGCCAGGTGTTTGATTTCATCCGTCAGTGGTAATGAGACTATAAAACAGCTACATGTATTGCTTCGAAAGTATGTCCCAATATTTTTGTTCAGAATGTGTAGCTTGGCCCCTGTCCCAGCACCTGTTACCTCCGGCTGCCATCAAAACTCTTGGGAACACGAGGAAACACAACAATAAACATTGGACAAAAATAATACCAGGGCCGTACTCTGGACTGCTTTAAAGTTTTAATTACTTTAAAGACTAGATATTCTTTTTTGTAACACAGTATTTTCAGAACACAGGATTAATCTGACACTCTTGCATGAAGTTAATCATCATTAATCATTAAAGCTTGGTTTTATTGGTAATACATTTTAACTGACAACTTATTTTTGGAAATAAGAATGAACTAAATCAGTAATGTGAAAATTACAAAATTAAAGCATGGCAAAAAAATGGAAATCACAGTTAACAATATCAGATCACTGGTCACTTTATGAGGTGCACCTCTTTGTTTTTACACTCATTTACAATTTCATAAGCGCCACTTACTAGGTAGATGCACTTTGGAGTTCTACAATAACAGACTGTAGTTTGGCTGCTTCTTTACATATTTTGTTATTCCCTTGACTGTTTTCTAATACTCAGGGCCTCCACAGGAGCACTATTAACACTTGAACACTAACTTTAAAATTAGTAACACCATCACTAACGTTGAGTATATTTAACCCAGTAGAAAATTCCAGATAAAATATTGTTTTCATCAATTCCACCCATTAAATATTTTACTCTCTATCACTAACATAGGTTGAAAATCACCTGGACACATGCCTCTTGAAAAAAACATAGACGGGTAGAGAATCAACCATACCATTAATGCTTCAGTTGATAAAGACCGCAGTCTGGCCTAAGATTGGTCCACCAATCAAAAATGTTTATCCACCAGTGTTCGGTTGGCCGTGATAAATATTTGAGGATAACTTCAAATAAACTGTACAGCAAAAGATGACACACTTTTTTGATGTTACGTCAACTATGTAAACCAATAGATGCGTCTAGTATCTCCAGCAGCCCTGCTGTGTCATACCACCTGTACCAACACCACAGTCACGAACACACCACCATCTAGTGTCACTGCAGAGTTATCTACTAACAAAATAAAACCAGCAGTGTGGTGGTCCTCCTTATGGGGGATCTGACCATTCGCCATTTATAATGGAGTAAAATAACCCATATCTGTATATATTTGCCTGTGAATTGCAGCATAAATAAAATATGACCTGAGGAATTCTTTTCTATACCGTGACTATGCTGTAATAGTGTATGATTAACTTAGTCAAGGACCAGGCGGTTTGATCCTTTAAATTGCTCTATTAATTCCAAAGGTTTATTTGCAGCAGTTACAGTCTCTGCCTACAAATACCTTGCTCTTGCAGGTCAGGCATACTATCTGATACACAATAAGCACAAAATATTCACTATTTAGCAGTATTAGTAAGTAAGTAATTATTTATTTATATAGCGCTTTTTACAACAGTGTGTCGTCACAAAGCAGCTTTACAGAGTC
>JAOUQT010296179.1:0-16707 GCA_025769995.1 Xyliphius kryptos | reverse complement strand
AAGTTCACCTCTCAGCGCTGGGGATTCCCGGTTCGAATCCCGATCTGGGCTGAGTTTCCATGTCCTCCCCGTGTCTGTGTGGGTTTTTTTTTTTTCGTGTTCTCTGGTTTCCTTCCACATTCCAAAAACATGGATTCAAGGTAAATTGACTGCTCTAAATTGCCCCATATAGTGTGTGAGTGAGTATTTTACTAACAATAGATTGGCATCCTGTCTTGTCCTGGGTGTATCTGCCCAATGTTCTCCCCTGGATGGGCATGGGGAAACCCAACATGACCCTCATAGAGGACGAAGTGGAAGATAATGAATGAATTATAATATATATATATCCATAAACCGGACTGGATCTGCACCCAAAACTTTCTCCCCTGGATGGACATGGGCAACCCAACCGTGACCCAAGTACAGGATTAAGCAGAAGATAATGAATGAATGGTAACCTAAAAGTATCGGGTTAAACTGGATCTGTGAGCCATAATTTCGTCTTTGTCTCATGTATTAAATGATAGTAAACCTTCCTTAAATCTAATGATCTCTAAGATACACTACCGAATAAGAACCCCTTTTAAGTTAGAACTTAAATAAAAAAAAATAAGAAATAAGATGTAAATATAGAATTAGATGTTATTAAATCTCTGATTCAGCTCACATGCCTTTTTAAAAATCTGTGCACCTGAAGAAAATGAAGTGAGGTAACAGCATAACCCCCTGTTTTAAGCCTAAATATCGATCCATCCATTATCTTCCGCTTAATTCTCTACTCGGGTTGCGGGAGATTCCCAATGCCCATCCAGGGGAGAACATCTTGGGCGCTGGGCAGATACACCCAGGACAGGGCGCCAATCAATCGCTGTGCACACACTCACTCACACTGTACATGGAAATTTAGAGCATTCAATTGACCTGAAATCCATGTTTTTTGGACTGTGGGTGGAAACCAGAGAACCCGGAGGAAACCCACAGACATGGGGAGAACATGGAAACTCCACCCAGATTGGGATTCGAACCGGGAATCCCAAGTGCTGAGAGGCTAGCATGCTAACCACCAAGCCACTGAGCCGCACAGATATTAATATATTATATGTAATAATCAGTGCTTCTGCTGGAAAAGAGAAGAAAAAGGTTACCAGCACAAATGAAACATAAAACCATCAGTTTACAATCATACAAATATATTAGTTTTATTTAATAGTATCCAATAATATGTCTTCCATAGATTCTGTGTGTTATAGAATTATAGAAATAAATACAGATTCCTTTGCAAATGCAGGGTTGAGGATGAATGGGGGCAGGGTATAATGGATGGGGTCGTGGTGACTCCTTAAACAGTGATCTTTATTATGTGTCCTGTAAATGTCGGTTCATGCATACTTTAAGTGTACTGAAGCTTTCAGGATCCTTCGTTCATGTCTTTTCGCATGACGCAACATGTAGACATTTTCCAAAATGGGCTCTACAGCACGATCACAGTCCTTGATATGTTTTAGTGCCAGGTTTTCCGTCAGGGTTTGAAAAAAGGGGAACTAGTCCTTACACAAGTCCAATAAAAGAGTCAGTTTCAGATGTTCTTCGATATAAAAAAAGTGTCACTGGAAGACAAGTTTAATGTCTCAGTTTGGAAGACATGGGGAGAATGCAATATGGTTCATCTTAAAATCCCTTTTGGAAGACTTCTTTATTTTATGCAGTCAGCACATGCCACACACACATGGCTATAAGGTGTGCAGGTGTGTTCAAGTCTGTGGAGAAGAGTAAAAAATAACCAAAAGTAGTCCATAGAACTGCACGGGATCCACCTTGATTATTGTTGAGGAGCAAAAGTCATGAGCTTCCAACATTTGAGAAGGGTGGGCCATCACTGTCCTTCACTGAATACACCAATCCGTCTTTATTTTCAGCATGAACAACAACGTGAATCATTTGTCATGCATTGATTTAGCAATCAGTGACAATGTATGTTAATGACATTTTCAGTATTTAGCTACAATCAAATCTGCATTGAGAAGAAAAAAAAAAATTAAAACATGGTTAACTGAAACATGATGCTGAACTGCTTTTGATTTAATTGACACTCAAATCTCACTCAGCATTCCAAACAGCTGGGGTTGAGTCTGGGACTCTGTTTAATATCACTATTCATATAAAACACCCTTTTTTTTGTTATTAATTAATTGGATTGATCGCACTCACTAAGGTGTGAGAATGACTACTGAAGCCGTTTTGCTGCAGTGAAATAAACCGTGCTAAGAGTGTTCCTGTAAAACGTTAGCACTGAAGTCATGCCAGAAGAGTTTTATTGCACCATTAAATATAAGAGCCGATCATATTCCAGTATTGAAAATGTCCTCTGTTATCAAATTGGGGGTAAAGTAGCATTTTTTTTTTGTTAAAAAAAAAACAAAACAAAAAAAATTTCTTACAAAATGCATTCTAATTTATAGCACACAACACTTTCTCTTGCACAGGTACAGTTTACAGCTTTCTTTTGCACAGTAACTCCTGCAAAAGTTATTATATTTTTTTATTTCCTATGAAGTGCAGCCTTAAAATGCTTATTACAATCTACCTCATGTATATACAGACATTAGTAGACAGACATCCCATTTGCATTCATTACAGTTATTTTTTGTTTTTCCACTTTTTTTTAAAGTCTATATACATCCACAAACACATCCACACACTATACAGGGCAATTTAGAGCATTTAATTTACCCTAAATCCATGTTTTTGGACTGTGGGAGGAAACTGGAGAACCAGTTTTATATTTTGATATTGTGACATTTTTGTGCAATCATCTTAGTTCACAATCTATTTCAAGCTAAATATTTTGTACTTTAAAGAAGTTAAGAATGAGTTTTTTTTAGTAACACTCTACCTACATCTGGTGTTCACAATGCATTACAATACTTGCCTTAAGCATTCGTTAATGTCCATAGATGTTCCTAACCACATTCATAAAGTGTTCTAAGAACATGTCATAAGGCTTTATAACACAAAGTGGCATAATGCATTATAAATGATATATTTTACCTGTTCATCAAGAAATTATAGAGACCAGCGACATAACGTTTATAACATTTTTTTTAACGAGTGCTTTTTCCTGAAAATGACCTTATAAGTGCTTATAACTGTTTCAAAAAAGCTTATAAGCTCTTATAACAAGCATAAAGTAAAGTTTTGCCATAAATTACCACTTTGAATACGACTGCATACATAATGACTTATAAAAGCTCATAAATATGCTTTTTCCAGACTTTAAGTAAAGTGTAATTATTTAATTTGAGTAAAAATGTCTAAACGTTTAAAGAATCGAAAGTTAATATAAGTTTATATAATAATGAATAACACCACTTTGTGTCATAAAGCCTTATGTCAAATAGTTATAACCGTTCATGACTATGATTATGAACATCTATATACATTAACAAAGATGTATAACAAATGTTATAAAGCTTTATGAATGCACCTATAATGCATTATGAATACTGGATTTATAGAAAGTGTTACCGTTTTTCCTATAAGTAGTGCTTTTGTTTCTAAGAAAGGTATAATGAAGGTGTGTGTTACTCTGAGGGGAAAACAACAGGCAAAATAATTACTCTACAGCCGAGCAGAGTCGCCACTCTTGAAGGTCACCTTAGTCGGCTACATCTGTGCACAGGCAAGAGTGCACTCTTATAACACCTCAACCTATGCAATGCAGATGTGCCTAAGATTACAGGCTTAAAGAAAGTGATGTTTCCCCCCCAGACTAAACCTAGAGCTCCAACCCTACAGTTAAAATTAAGGTATGTTAGTTGTGACATACGTGGTTTCGTATGTCACATAATGTCTCAATGTCTATAAAGTGAATTGCAATTTGAAACATGTGAGCAGGGTTGGGTTTTCATCTTTTCTACTGCATTGCAGATGCGGGGTTTGGGCTGCACCTCAAAGTGACAGATGCGTGCATGTGCGCGCACACACATATACACATATACCATTCACAATAAGCAACATTCCTGCACTGGGAAAATCACTGACATTGAGGATGGTTCTCTGTCAGCTGAATACACTTCGATTCATTTGCTTGCCAGTCCCTTTCTTTCTAAGAAGCAGCATATAGATTTGTCGTTTGTAACCACACGACTCATTTATCTCTCACTTTTTTGCTTTGCTCTTTTCCTCCCCCCTCCCCCCCCCCATCATCAAATAAAAGATAACTGGATTTTAAAGATCCTTAAGCAAAATGTAAGATTCGGTGCCTAAATGTGCTCTGAAAAAAGAAAAATCTAAGAAAACACACACACCCACACAAAAAAAAATCAAGAATTTACAAACTGGATGCTTCCTATCTGGAGCCAACCAAAAAATAACATTACAATTCAACAAAATTACAATTTAAAATAGTGAAAAAAATGAAATGGGCTACAATTCAAAAGACACTAACTTTAGATGTCTGTGTACAAGTTTTGTAAGATATACTCAACTATTAATGACAAAACCCCCCACAGAAATAAAACTGAAGTTCTGCAAATGACAGTGAAGAAAGTACCCCTTAAGTTTCCGCAGCAGGAAGCAGAGTATTACAGATGGCAGTCCTTTTATTAAAGTGATCTGCAAAATGAACTGGGCCATTATTATTATTTGTTTTATGCTGATAGAGTCCCATTAAATGATAAAAAGCAAACACCAACCTTAAATTAATGCTTTGCACAGTCATATGTGGAGCATGCAAGAGCATCCAACCATGTTATAATAGGCATTAAAAAAAATATATATTTTAAAATATGCTTTATGTAAGTGCTAAGGGGTATATTAATTAAAAATGTAATATTAAATCAGACTAACATAATAAGTCTGATAAGTTAATAAGCCAAAGCTTAAGTAGCTGGCTCAAATTTGTGAGGACCAGCAAATAAAAAAAAAAAAATTAATTCCGTTGATATACTATATTAATATTAGATTAACGTTCTAGATATTCATTAAATGATTAATTATTTAAAAATAAGAATATCGTCTGGCTTTTGACATAAATATTTTATAATGACTATGGTAAGAAAAGTACATTTTTACAAAAATACTACTGTTAGAGCCAAGTAGCGTGTCTCAGCAAACAAACTCTGTATCTTTATGTGGCAATGTGTTCATAAAGATCATCTGGGCATCTAGAAAACTGAGTAAATTTGAGCAAACTGCAAGGAAACACGGTATTATTTCATGGTTTTTAGACCTTTCTTCTTCATGAAGGCTTGGATCAGTTATGGTTGTCCAATGATCGAGCACGTTCTCTTAAAATTTCACCCCGAGAAGCAACCTAGTATGCCTTTGAGGAGTGAGAAGGAACCAGGAGATTACTACTGCAGACACTGGGAGATTATTTAAACTCGTAAGACCATAAAAATCAACCCTGGCTGCCTGCTTAGTAATTAACCCTGGGATCTTAATGATGTTGAGGTGATCACATATTATATAAAAATATTTCAATAAAAGAAAATCTAAATGAAATGTGTTCAAATCAATAGAAATGCTGTGGAAGGATTTTAAAAATGTTTAAGAAAAGAAGATGTACCAACACGATGAGAATGTTAAAAAAACAAATCTGGGTAACACTTTCTATGAATCCAGTATTCATAATGCATTATAAGTGCATTTATATAGCATTCATAACGGTTTATAACATTTGTCATAAGCCTTT
Organism: Xyliphius kryptos; assembly: GCA_025769995.1. Taxonomy (NCBI): domain Eukaryota; kingdom Metazoa; phylum Chordata; class Actinopteri; order Siluriformes; family Aspredinidae; genus Xyliphius; species Xyliphius kryptos. The sequence goes on along the minus strand of JAOUQT010296179.1, from coordinate 11,030 downwards.
GTTAATATACATAGATGTTCATGATTACAGTTATAAATTGTTATAACAATTTGACATAAGGCTTTACAACCCAAAGTGACATAATGCATTATAATCAGAATTTATTTAAATTTTGGATTCTTGGGATGTTTAGACATTCTTACTTAAAAAAGATGATTACAATTTACTTAAAGTCTGTAGAGAGCATTTATAAGCCTTTATAAGGCATTATGTACTACTATGTATGCAGGTTCTTTCAAAGAGTTCATAAACGACAACACCTTATGCCTGTATAGAGAGCTTATAAGCTTTTATAAAGTTATGAGCACTTATAAGTCATTGTCAGTACAAGCACTCGTTAAACACTAACGTCATAAGGCGTTATGTCACTGTTCTCTATAATAAGTTCAAGAACAGTTAAAATATATTGTTTATAATGCATTATGTCACTTTTTGTGTTATAAAGCCTAATGGCTTGTTCTTATGAATGTGGTTATATACATCGATAAACATTAACAAATGTATATGACAAATATTATAAATCATGAGGAATAATTTATAAAGCTTAATAGATGTGTTAATAATGCATTATGAACACCGGATTTAAGTAAAGTGTAACCCAAATATGTTTAAAATTTGTTAACAGGTTTAATTCGATTTCATCTCATTTGTCATTTGTTCATTTAAGGTTGTATTTAATGAATTAATATATTTATAATAACATGAAAAATTATATACATGGATACATTTATTTACTTTAATGCAGTAAACTTTATTTTATACTTCAAATACGGTTTTGACCTTTATCTCGCTCACATTTTTGTTTTAAATCTCAGCCCATTAAAGTGAGCACCTACAAATCTTGCCTGTATGTGTTAGTTTTAGGGAATCTGTGTCGCTGTTATCTCTAAACTAGATTTAAATGGTCAGATTTGTAAAAGTGATTGCGATTAATGGACTCTGGCTTAAGGGGATAAGACAATGAGGCACAAGGGAGTGTGAGAGAAGAAAAAAAAAACAAAAAAACGATTTAGCAGCTTAATCAAATGCAATTTCGAAACTTAATTGAAGTCATTAACTAAAACAGGCCACTAGGTCTTAATCTGGTTAAACCTCCAAACCTCTCAATTTTACCTCCACATACAGTCCTATGCAAAAAAATGTTTATATAATATTAATTTATCATCTGAATTGTCAAAAAGTTCAGTTTTTTTATTGGGAACACTTAAATATTATATTTGATAATCCATTAAATTTCTAAGCCACTTATCCTCTTCAGGTTCATGAAAATACTGGAGTCTATCCTTGCGCTCATAAATGGAAAAAACAAAGAAACGCTATTTAACCGCAGAGCAGTGGGGGGAATATATCAGATTTAGCTTACTTGCAGGCCTTTGAACAATAAGGGAAAAAAGAAAACTCCCAAAGGAAAGTCAAAGACTCACAGGAATAACATTTAGCTAATTATTAAAACCTCAAGGGTGGCACGGTGGCTTAGTGATTAGCATGTTTGCCTCTCAGCGCTGGGTCCCCATGTCCGCGTGGGGTTCTCCTGTTTTTCCCCACAGTCCAAAAACCTGGATTCAAGGTAAATTGACTGCTCTTAATTGCCCCATATAGTCTATGTGTGTGTGTGTGTGTGTAAGTGAGTGTGTGCCCAGTAATAGATTGGCACCCTGTCCTGGGTATATTTGCCCAGAAACCCCCCGCGACCCTCATAGAGGATTAAGCAGAAAATGAAGTGAATGAATGAATTGTACACACTCACTCACACATCCACACACACATACACACACTATACAGGGCAATTTAGAGCATTCCATTTACCTTCATGTTTTTTAGAATGTGGGAGGAAAACCGGAGAACCCGGAGGAAACCCATGCAGACACGGGGAGAACATGCAAACTCCACCCATACAGGCATTCGAACCGGGAATCCCCAGCGCTGAGAGGCGAATGTGCTAATCACTAAGCCAAATTGAAGCCTTAGAGCATTCAATTTACCCTAAATACATGTTTTGGAATGTTAGAAGAAACCGGAAAACCCGGAGGATACCCACGCAGACACGGGGAGGACATGGAAACTCCCAGATAGGGATTCGAACCGGGAATCCCCAGCGCTGAGAGGTGAACGTGCTAACCACGAAGCATGTCAAATTTAACCCAGTTTACCTTAAAAAAGTAAAGTGTTGTTAATCATGTTTCTGTTACATGGACTTAACAAGTTTTCCTTTTTTAATTGTTTAATTAATCCTGATATTGCTTACTATAAATGAACTTTAAAGAGTGCTGTGTTGGCTTGCATTCACTAATGCCGGCTCTTGACTAAATAAATGGTGCGTAATGATGTTAATCACAAATGAAATTAGAGTTAATTGTGTTTGCTTTTGTTGTTATTTTCAAAGGTTGTATTAGTTCAGCCTGATAAATAAATTGCTATGGGTACTAAGCTTAACGAAGCAATCCGTTACCTGCTATCTTTCTATCATCTGTCCTCTATCTCGACTTTTCAGCCGCAGATGCTCAGTATTATTGCATTGATCTGAACGACAAAACTGTTTTTCTCCCAGTGCCTGTACACTCAGCGCATATTCTCCATTTGTTCACCTCTGCTTCATTTAACTTCAGGATGCCCTGTTGGAGGATGCAGAAATCAGACTTATTATTATTTCAGCTGCACCAGAGCAGGCTTTCAGTAAGATTGATGACACATTAGCTTTTAATTAGGACAGGCATTTGTGAGAACTGGTGCTCATCTGGCAACGAGTATCATTTTAAACACTGCTGTGCAATATAAACAAACCGATTACGGGAACAATATTGGGATGCAGGCGCTCGGGTTCTCTAATATCAAAGCCAGGTGATGAAATTGGAACGTCTCATGAATCCATACCGCACAGTACGGTAACACAATAAGGCTGGTCATAGAAAAGACGATTTTATTTTGCGATTCCATTTTGCGTGGAGTAGCTTGCATCTGGTTCGACATGATAAAGAAAAGAAGGAAAAAAAGGATTATGAGAAATCGCACTAGCTGGGAAACCATGGAGGCAGGGAAGTTGGCAATAATTCAGGGATGCTCTTGTAGACAGTGGGCGGTTATTGTATTGTCAGGTCTACTTGAGCGTCTTGTCTATAGGATGATACTTAGCTCTGATATTCTCACTTTCTCAACACCCAGATGCTTACATGGCATTTTGACTACAAATAATATACATTGCTGTTTGGTTGCTGTAACTAGGTCTGACACACTGACAGGGTTTAACGCTGTAATGCAAGTCTGAAATGTTATTATGAACACAATGCATAACTCCACTGTGGAAAAAAGCCCCAAAGCAAATAAAAAAACTCTCAAAAGTAAATACTGCATCTTAAACCTCATACTTCATAATCACTAAAAATCCACAGCATTGCATTTTTAGTTCTTGGACCCATTGCTCTGGTTAACAGGGTCATATTCAGACTGGGCCACAGTGTTACAGTCATGCACAGAATGCAGTGTTTGGTACCTAGCTGTCGGATAAGCTTGATCATAGAGTTTTCTTTATTAACTATGACTTAAAATAATTATTTGCACAAAATGCAAAAACCTTCTGCAAAAAGACTAAACATTAATTAACCAGCAAAAAAACATCACACTCAATTACAACTAAGAACCATACAGAATAGTACAGTTATAGTGTATCATGTATATCATAAGTTTGTCTTGTCCTGTTAATACGAATTAAAATGTGATTCAAACGTAAACCAAACCGCCAGAAAGCTAACAAACACTTTTGGACTCTAAGCTTACTGGCTTTTTTCACAGTGCCACGCAGCAGTTTGGGCACCCCGTCCACGTTTTAGTGATTTTCAATATATTTTAAATAAGATTCCCCATTACGTAGAACATGAGTACGGTGTACCACGTGGTGGCACAATCTACACAATCGTGCACAAGATATACTTGTAGTACGCAAGATATGTCATACTTACTACATACTAAGTGGTGCCCACAATTGAATATGTTGTGCACGTGATATAATGTTGTGCTCACTACATAGTAAGTGGTGCACACCATTTAAAATGTTCGTGCAAACAACATATAAAGTATTGCACAAGATATTGTATCATACTAAATACTAAATGGTGCGCACCATTTACTATGTTGTGCACACAATATACTAAGTAGTGCACGTGATATTGTATCATACTCAGTACATACTAAGTGGTGCACACCATTTATACTAAGTGGTGCACATGATATTGTGTCTTGCGCACTACATACTAAGTGGTGCGCACCATTTACTATGTCGTGCACACAACATACTAAGTAGTACACATGATATTGTATCATACTCAGTACATACTAAGTGGTGCGCACCATTTATACTAAGTAGTACACATGATATTGTATCATACTCAGTACATACTAAGTGGTGCGCACCATTTATACTAAGTAGTGCACACGATATTGTATCATACTTGCTACATGCTAAGTGGTGCGCACCATTTATACTAAGTAGTACACACGATATTGTGGCTTGCTAACTACATACTAAATGGTGCACACCATTTACCATGGCTTGCAAACAATATACTAAGTAGTGCACAAGATATTGTGTCTTGCGCACTACATACTAAGTGGTGCGCACCATTTACTATGTCGTGCACACAATATACTAAGTAGTGCACATGATATTGTATCATACTCACTATATACTAAATAATGCACACCATTTACAATGGCTTGCAGTAGTGCACAAGGTGTCATAATAACTACATACTAAACGGTGCACACCATTTACTATGGTTTGCACACAATATACAAAGTAGTGCACATGATATTGTGTCATACCCACTACATACTAAGTGGTGCACACAATTTACTATGGCTTGCAGACAATATACTAAGTAGTGCACATGACATGTCAAACTTATCACATACTAAGTCCTGCTCACCATATATTAGGTTAGCGCACAAAACATATGTAAGTAGTGCACAAGATGGTATGTTGTTCTCACTACATACTAGGTGGTGCATGCCTAATATTGTACTGATATACTTCTAATCCAATGTGGGTGTTTAAAATGGACTACTCTTGGACAAATCCATATGTAAAGCTGAGGAAGAAGGCGATGGTTAAGCTCTCTCAGATGAACGTGCTGTTTTTTTTGCAATAATACGTCCTTTCTTGTTGTACATCCACATTGTATCTGGTGCTAACAACAATGTATCTGGGAGACGCCACTCAGTATGTCAAGAGCACCACATAACTCGTGAGCACCACAGTGTGTCATGAGCGCAGCAAAATATCTGATGCACACCAATCTGTATGTTATGAGCATGACATACATATAGAAAAGCAAAACTAAAATATTTATGTCCCTTCAGTGGCTCCATATAATTTTCATTGCAAAGCTGTTTCTTTACCACATAAAAATACATTTTCATTATTAGAATGATGTTATTTAAGCAGGGTGTCCAAACCTTTGCACCTGACAGTATTTTATAACAAATTATATCTCCTACTGTTTTATCCATTTGACATTTAGAAAGAAATGCGTTTCACGTTTTAAAATCTGTGTGATCGAATCCCCAGTGCCTTGTAAAAAATAATAAAGTTATCTGATATTCAAAATCAAAATGTAAATGAGAACGTATTGCTGTAAAAATAAAACTGTGAAGAATTGTATCAAAAGAAATTCAAAGTGAACTATTAAAGAGCAGCAGTGTAAATAGCACTCCCATGGCATCAGGTCTAGTGATCTTCCTTCCTCCTCCAGATTCACTTTTGTGAGAGTCCAAGAGGAAATATATTTGGGTGTGCATTACTTAACGGAAGCTCGGAGAACATACTGGGTTTTTCCTGTGCAGTAGAGTGGAAAATTGACTCTGTGTCACAAACTAATCAAACAGTGGCGTTGGTGAGGAGAACAGATTAGTTTGAAGATGTAGGAAAGCAGTGGAGGTGTGCAGCATCAGCCAAGCACTTGCAGTTAAAAACAATTCCGTTGATCTTCAGTTTCACCCAACACCAGGACCTTAAGGTGTTCTCCAGGAATTAAGATGCCGTCGTGTTTGGAACTGACGTCTTTTGAGTAGAAATGCCAAAAAGTGCCACTCATTGAAATAAAGCCCATTTCATGATGCACATGTTATCAAACTGTGGTTCTTATTGCTCAAAAACAACAAGGTTGAAACAGGAAGACGGTAACATTTGGAGGTTGATCAGGCAGATTTCTTAAGGCCCTGAGTTACAACTGGGTCCTTAAACTTAGTAATTGGACTACAATAAGTGTTTCTATCATGCCCATGCCATTGCCCTTTATATATTGGCCAGTCTCTGCCACTCCGATCGCTAGGAAGCACTAGTTTTCGGAGGCAATGGGTCATTCTTGTCATCACTGTTGACCGGTAAGTCCGAAGTTTTGGCTGTTTTCCTTGGGGGACTTTGCTCGACAATTTCATGCAGTGATGGCTCCCTGTACATGGCCACTGCAGAAAGAAAACACACATTTATTTTCTTATTATTTCAATGCAATCTTTTTATTAAACGACACACTGCAGGTCCTTACAACGTTTAGCGGTTCTTAACCTCTGTAAACGCAGGGCCAAAATAATAAGCTTTAAAGTCTTTCGCGGTCCATGTATTTTTTACCTAGGCCTTTAAAAATGCACCGTCTGAATGAATCCACCTGTCGTCAACTATTTCATGGATGTAAAAACATCTTATTATGCAGAAATGCAGTATCCATCGCTGGGCACACACTCAACTCACCACACGCTGGGCAATTCAAAGCATTCAATTTACCTTGAATCCATGTTTTTGGACTGTGGGAAAAAACCGGAGAACTCAGAGGAAACCCATGCCGAAACGGGGAGAACTTGGAAACACCACCCAGATCGGGATTCGAACCGGAAACCCCCAGCGCTGAGAACGTGCTAATCACTAAGCCAGCATGCCGCCCTGCCTTTACATATCACGTCCTCATTAATACCCCACCCCCTCTGCGCTACACGGTACACTTTTAAAATAATTACCAAAAATAACCTCATTAAACTGCATAATTGTTTAGGAAAATAACACTCACTACAAGTTCAGATTAAATCCTGATTATTTGAACACAAACATTAAGAAGTCTGTTACTTTTGCAATCTAAAGTACTCTCCAATAAGAGGGTCTAAATGCGTTGACATAGCGTAGGGCTCCTAGAATGTTCTGCTATTGAATACTCAAAATGATTTGTTGAAGAAACAACAGCGGTTGATCTACACTTATGTAATGCTACAGGAGACAGCAAAATTTATTCTGAAGGCCAAGGCAGAATATTTTTAAACCTGGCAACTAGTGATGCTAAAATGTGATTGGCTAAATGCTCTAATAAAGAAATACCTGTCTGGTAGCGCTGCAACCGAAAGAAAAACCTAATGAAAGTTACATAAGTTTTCTTACCTTTATGTAGAATTATAAAGTATTCCTGGACAAAAATTTTTTTTTGGCCTACAGAGAAAGCATCGAGAGAAAGATGGCCCACCACTGCTTAAGTTATTTTGTGTTTAAAGAATAGTGTAAAAGGGACCAACGAAGTAAAAGGACAAGATTGACAACAGGCTGTAATTGTAGAATTACAAAACCACCCAAAAATTACAGATTATATTGTATAAATATAGATATAGATCGGTGGTGGTTCTGTGAGGGTCCTGAACAGCCAATATTGCATATAAAAGGGTATAAACCAAATACATAGGGACTCCTATAAGATAAAATTTGAAATTGTAGGACTACAAAGAGCAATACATTAGTAGAGCAAAACTAATAAACAAGTGTAAACAAGAAATAGTACCTACTCAAGTAGTGAGTACGTGTTGCTCCTAAATGTACTAAATAGCTATGAGAGGGTGGGTACTGGAAGGTGGAACAAAGGGCAAAATATGGTACTTAAAGTACCTGCCAGAGGTTCTGCTAATGGTCAGTGTGTCGCCTATAAAAGCTGTGGTGAGACATACAAGGTGGAGCAAGTTCACAACATTGACAGGAACATTGCATGATGGAAGCTACACCTGCCACAGCTTTTTTATTACCATCTATGGCACTTGTTTTTATTCCTCGTTGCCCCTGCTTTACCAGGTTTCCCCATCAATCTATGTTTTTTTACTTTTTGATTGGATAAACATATTCTTAGAAGACAAAGTTAAGATTCATTATGTTTTTTTTTTATAGTTTTGAAGTAAAACAAAGCAACTTAAGGTAATTTAAGCAATATCTATATTTACATTTACATTACTAACCTTCAATGAGTTTTGGCAGGAAGTGAGCGGCTCCTTTTGTCTTCTTGACCCGGTTACCTTTCATGACCTGCCCGTCTCGGTTGATACCAATGTACCAGGCTCGGCCAGATTGCGTCTGACGGTACAGGATAGACGAATACGTCACGTAGTAGTTCTCAAATACACATTCTTTGAACTTACATTCTGGAGTGAAATGTTCCTGTAACAGACATGTAAACACATGTAAACACACATACTCAAAACAGAGTGTACAGGTAATGTATACATATATATATATATATATATACACATTACATTAAGTCATTTAGCAGACACTTTTATCCAAAGCGACTCACAAACATCTCAACTTGGTTGTGAACACAAGGTACATCCAGCTACCTTGGAGCAATGAGGGTTAAGAGTCTTGCTCAAGGACCCACACTGGTAACTTCAGTGGACCTGGGATTTGAACCCACAACCCTTAGATTGATAGTCCAACATCCTAACCACTGTGCCATCACTCCCTTAATTTCTATTTATATATATACATATATATAGCTCTGGAAAAATGAAGAGTCCACTGCAAAATGACCAGTTTTCTGATTTTAGTCTTTATAACTATATATTTGAGTAAAATGAACATTGTCCTTTATTCTATAAACTACTGAGAACATACTGAAATTCCTAACAAAAGATTTGTATTTCTTTGCAGAAAACAAGAAATTGTCAAATTGTCAATTATCTGAAAGATGCAAAGCTTCCAGACCTCAAAACATGCCAAGAAAACAAGTTCATATTCATTTAGTAACAACAATTCTAATGTTTTTAGAAATTAATATTTGGTGGAATAACCAGGATTTTTAATCACAGCTTTAATGTAGTCTTGGCATTCTTTCCACCCGTCTCTCACAATGCTTTTGGGTGACATTATGCCACTCCTGGCACAAAAATTCAAGTAGTTCAGCTTTGTTTGATGGCTTGTGACTATCAAAGACTATCAAAGCGGCCCAGAGGTTGAAAACCACTGGAGTCAAATCCTGTTTATTAGCATTGGCGAGTTGTTGACAGCGAAAAACAGTTGCTTTGGATTCCTGGCTACCTACCCTGTAAACATTGAAAACATTGCTGGATTGTTTTATCTCCTAGGACAACCACTGGGTTATCGCTATAACATTCTGTAAACCAAGAATACAGACTTTTGGCTTCCCTTCTTTCCTCCCCAATCAACATGCCTTCCCTGCTTTACTCCCCAGGTCTGGCATGCTGGGTCTGTGTGAGCACTGTAAGAATAGCTGCTAAAAACCTGATGGCCACTTGCTTGAAGAAGGATTTCCCCTGTGCACTGTACCCCATACCCATCTGCATGGCTAGTCGAAGTCAACGTTGTTATTATCTGTGCTTGTGTACCAGAAGATGTTTTGTGGCATGTTCCCACACTGTGCTCCTTGGAGAACAGTCCAGGGAACTGGGGAACGTTTAGTTATTGCTTATTTTTCCCAAAGTATTCCATTTTGTAAATTTTCATGTAAATTTCCCCATAGTGGGATTAATAAAGGCTTTGGTTTGAAGCAGAGAGGGCAGTCACATGACTTCTGCTTCCTCACTATGGGCCGCACCACTGGTTTCTTATCCACTGGGGTTCCTACATGAGGTGTTTGTGTACTAGCTCAGTCACTTGGCTGGTTTGAGTGGAACCGCAACACAGAGCTGTAATCTTCCCTCTGTGACGGCAAAGCAGCAAATACCTTAAATCTTTAAATCCCTGTGGGAGATTGGAGCCTGTCAGTAAGCAGAGTAACATCTCACTCTCGGAATTCCTCATCCTCCCACTCACTGTCCTCCTCTTCTTCTTCGTTCTTTCTCTTCATCCATCCAGCACTTTTTTTTTTTTTTTATCTCACACACTTACTTCATCTCCACCTCCCCTCCTGTCATTTTGTAACCTTGTCAGGGTACAAACCAATTTTCAGGATTGATTGGGATCCTTAGTGTGACTGGTGAGCTAAGAAGCTGAATAAGGAATTCACTCCATCTCTTCTCACTCGCTTTCCCACTTCCTAACTCTTTCAATTGTATGCACATATGCTCTGTCAGCAGGGAAATAATGCGTTCTTCAAGTCACGTGATTGCATTTCCTGTAATGAATTATGTAGGCATACTTTCGCGTCAGAAAAAACACCACACTGCAATTATACTCAGTTAATATTGCCTTTTGGAATTACACACACTTTAGATCATTTGTGGAGCTTTAAGGAAATCTTGGTAATTGACATATTTAATGCTACAGCTTTTGTCAAGTCTTGTTCAAACAGTCTTGTCTAGATGCAAACAGTATGAGCTGAAGACAAGTTCCCACCCAGCTTTAATTGAGTAATTGGGAATTAACCGAATTAAATTGAAGCCTAGCTAAGAGGGAACGAAACAGTACAGCCAGAAAACAAAAAGGGAACATGCATAAGTTTGCATGCATTTAAATTTAGTTATTTAGCAGATGCTTTTATTCAAAGCGACTTACATATATCCCAACTTGGTTGGGGTCAGAACACAGGGTTGAATCAATATGATAGGGGTAAAAAATATGGTCTTCCTTAAGTACTGACCTGGCACCCATCTCCTCAGAACCTCTCACTGCAACCATCACCCCTCAATTACATTTACATTACATTTAGTTATTTAGCAGACGCTTTTATCCAAAGCGACTTACAGGTACCCCAACTTAGTTGGGGTCAGAACACAGGGTTGAAACAGGACCCTGGAGCAATGAAGGTTAAGGGTCTTGCTCAAGGACCCACATTGGTAAC
>JAOUQT010296173.1:0-16707 GCA_025769995.1 Xyliphius kryptos | reverse complement strand
GTGTGTGTGTGTGTGTGTGTGTGTGTGTGTGTATGTATATATATATATATATATATATACACACACACACATACACATTTTTAAACATGACTGCTCACTCTCTTTTGCTCACTGACACAAATATAATATTCCAAAGTAAAAAGTGAATAGATCCTATTAATAGCTTCCTCTCCGCATTGTCTAACAAAGTCAACAAGACAGACAGGACACAACATCGTTAACGACAGCATTGAGATTTTTAGTGCCAGATTCATCAGACCTCCTGACCCGTGCACTTTGAGACCTTCCCAGCAGCTCATGGAAACCCAGTCACCATCAACGTTCAACTTGTACTTCAGCTGAATATGGTCTCTTTGTTCCTTGACAGCAAGACAGAGAATTGTTATTCTCCAGTTTTCTCCCACAGCCCAAAAACATGGATTCAAGGTCAATTAAATGCTCTAAATTGCCCCTTATTGTAGGTTAGCACTCTGTCCTGGGTGTATCTGCCCAGCGGCCGAGACATTCTTCCTGGATGGGTATAGGGAACCCCACCTCGCCCGTAGAGAATTATGCGGAAGATAATGAATGCATGAACAATTGAATGACTGAATTTTGGGATTTTCATCAGTAAAAGATTTTTTCGAAATATATCAGTCTGTGTATAATGAATAATTATAATAAACAACTTATATTATATTCTAATTTTATGACAAGCTCCTGTATATAGTAAAGCAACCAGTGTTTTCAGTTCTTGTGCTATAAGCCTTACATTCAGACATCGGCTGCTGGACTGATGCTTTAGAATGAACAGGTTATGAGTTGCTTTGTGGGGATAAGCCCTTCATATCCACACACACATTTGGTTCTTCATAATTGATTTAAACTGCACTCTGAGGCCGAGAGCAGGGAGACCTTTCTCACAGTCATTACTTTCCCGCTCAAAGGAATTAAGAGAGCCAGGAAGATGAGCTCATCACTTTGAGCTTACTGAGTGTACAGCCTCGGAAAATCACACAAAGATACGACACTCAGCTACATAATGGAACACGTCAGTACAAATCAGAGGTGGCAGAAGATCAAAAGTCTGTGTTCACTGAGCATTAAAACATCACAACAAATGGCTTAAACTTGTTATATAAGTAACTCCTGTCTTTATTTTAACACCATCTTACAAGGAAGATACAAAATGTCTTAGCTATGCTGTCAGGTCTCTGCTGCACGGTTCGAATGTGTGGAAAGTGGAATCCTCTGCACGATGCTGATTTTAAAATCCCCTTCTTCTCCCACCTTTGATCCTGAAATCTTTCTTTCTTCTCCAACATCCATCTCCGATCCCTCGACAGGTTAACTACAGTTGGTTAAACGGCTTAAAGGCTGTGCAGACCGGCATTAGAGCCGACACTGTGTAATTTCCTTAACTGTGAGTGAAAGTGGATGAAACAGACGTTTGAGGAGGCAGATAAGAACGGAGATGGGCTGTTAAACATCGACGAGATTTACCAGCTGCTGCACAAGATGAATGTAAACTTGCCTCGGCGCAAAGTGAAGCAGATGTTCCAGGTAAGTGAGACGAAGCAAACTTTTGGGTGGAAAAAAAGTACTGCTGTGATTTGTGGTCAACAAAACTTTTGATTGATTTTAATTGGAAACAAAAGCATGAAGCAGGATATTTCAACATTTAAACAAATGGAAGTTTGTGTTGAATTGAAGTGGCACGGTGGCTTATTGTTTAGCAGGTTTAGCTATTAGCGCTGGGGATTCCTGGTTCAAATCCTAATCTGGAGTTTCCATGTTCTCCTTGTGTCTGTGTGGGTTTCCTCCGGGTTCTACATTTTTCCCCCACAGTATAAAAACATGGATTCAAGTTAAATTGGCTGCTCAAAAGTGAGTGCCCAGTAATCGGCACCCTGTCCTGGGTGTAGTTGCCCAGTGCCCGAGACTTTCTTCCCTGGATGGTCATGGGGAACCCACTACGACCTTTGTAGAGAAATAAGCAGAACATTGTTTATGAATGTGTTAAAAATATCATTCTGTTAAACATTTAATTTAGTTGAATGGTTGTCATCTTTATCTCTCAGCACTTGGAATCTGGGTGGAGTTTCTATGTTCTCCTTGTGTCCGAATAGGTTTCCTCCCACAGTCCAAAAACATGGATTCAAGCTGAATTGGCTGCTCTAAATTGCCCCAATCTAAATTGCGCCCATATAGTGTCTGTGAGTGTGTGAGTGAGTGCCCAGCCATAGATTGGCGTTCTGTTCTGGGTGTATCTGCACATCACCTGAAACGTTCTTCCCAGGATGTGAACCCCCCACCCCACCCGCCACGACTCTGGTATAGGATTAGACGGAAGATAATAATGTGAGCTGAAATAAATGGTTGCCTTTAAGTTCTCAAACAGATGGCAATGGGGCCTCAGGAGCTAAAGGTCTAAATGCGTCTGGTCTCTATGGTTACATTATAGAATCTGTCTGAGCCTCATGCATCTAAATCAACTTTAAATCATATTTTATGCGCCTGGGATTTTTTTATTAGCCAAACCAACATTCTTTCCAACTTTACTGGATTTCGGTCCTTTTTTGCAAGCTGCAGTTTAATGCATCACACTTTTCACCACTGCAGTGCTTTATAGACTTCAGATATCAAATCTCATTTCTTTATTAGCTCACATTTCCTTCTCGCTGTTTCATGTGTGATGCCACAGGAAGCGGATACAGACGAGCAGCAGGGAACTCTAACGTTCGATGAGTTCAGCGTCTTCTACAAGATGATGTCTTTAAGACGAGACCTCTTCCTGCTGCTCATGTGCTTCAGCGAAAAGAAAGATCACCTTACCGCTGAGGAGCTGGGCAACTTCCTGCGAGTGGAACAAAAGGTGAGAACGCAAGCCGATAATTCGTTTTGTTAAGAGAATTGTTTTGAGTCTATTCGTCTTTCCGTATAATAATCTGGGTTATTAGCACCTGTGGCAAGGTTGGATAATATAAAACTAGAGGAGTAGCAGTGAAGATAAATCTTATTATCAGTTACCTCTTTGCTTCATGAACATAATTAGAATGATTTAACACTGGGAGAACTTAAACCTGGTGCTTAAGAACAGTCTAGCATTAATGTCTTTTTGGATGTCAAGTGGTGCTTGACTGTGTTCTTTACTGATACAAAGGCCATACCTGATGGGTGCCGACTTACAGATTTCTTATTTCGGCAGCAGAATTGACCTATATCAACTGTTCAAGGCACCAGGGAGTCTAAAAAATCTCCAGAGGCTGAAATGTAAATCCCCAAACGACTTAAAGATAGCACTTCAGCTAAAATACCACAGAAAGTTCTGAAGTCTCGCCTCGGCTGTCTGTAAGATTGACTTAACCCAAAAAACTTAGTTATTACTAAGAGCTGGTTGCAGTGGCTTTGATTTAAAGCTGACATGAGCAGCAATAGCAGCAGGCAACAGCAGGGATGCTGTCTCCTGTGAAAAAAGAAAGAGGAGGAGAAAAGATAAAGGAATTCACTGCTGTCTAAACATGAATGTTTAATCTGTATATCATGTATTCCAAAATTGAATGCTATTTGTATGGCTTTTTCTGCGAGATTGAAGTTGTGTAATTTAAAGATTGAAAAGTTTTGAAGGGAGTAGAAAAAAAGAGATCAGGTTCACAGAAGGGAATCAATGAAGATGATTTAGAACCTCGATATTGGAGAGAATAAATTCTGTCTTTGTGTTACTGTGAACTCTCCCCACGTCCCAGATGTCCAATGTAACAACTGAGTACTGCCTGGACATCATCGAAAAATTCGAAGTGTCTGATGAAAACAAGCAAAAAAGCATCATGGGAATAGAAGGTGGGTTCTGTTTTTTATTCTGTAACTGTCTTGAGTATTATATATGAATGTGTGTGAGGTAGCTGAGAGTTAAGGTGTTGGGCCATCAATCAAGAATCAGGGTTTGAGCCCTGAGTCCACCAACTAGTTAACAATGTGACCCTGGAGCAAAGTTCTTAACCATTTACATTCCATTCCATTTACATTTGGTCATTTAGCAGATGCTTTTATCCAAAGCCACTTACAAATATTCCAACTTGATGTTTGGTGTAAGAACACAGGGTTGGTCACAGCATCCCTGGAGCAATCGGGGTTAAGGGTCTTGCCCAAGAACCCAAAATGTACCTGGCATGTGAACTCACAACCTTCAGATTGATAGCCCAACACCCAAACCACTGAGCTACCATCATTGGTCCTGGGATGCTGTGTCATGAATGACCCCTATCATCAAGTTGGAATAGTTGTAAGTTGCTTATATATCTATACCTATAAATGCCAAAGCCCTCACTGACTCATCACTAATTCCCAAGTACCTCCAAAGCCAAAACTTGGCCTCCTGATTTCCATTCCTTAAAAAAAGGAACTGCTTCTCACTTTCCTCAATTCGATGATTCCCTATCATGTACATGGCAATACTAAGTACATCACCTTTGCTATCGGATGCAAGACACCGCCAGGGTAACGCCGAGGTCTTCCCAAGTACCTACAAAACTGTAACTTGACTCATTCACTCTCCATCATGTCCTTGAAAAAATGAATTTCTTCTTACTTTTTACTAAGTTCAATGGATGCAAGATCCTCCAGTGTCACGTTGGGGTCTTCTCGTGTCTCGGCTGAAACATGGCACCGCGATTACCAACCATGTCCTTGCAAAAACTGGTTCTTGCTTTTCTTTGTTTAATTATTTGTTCGCTATTGCCATCGAATGCAACACCTTGGATGGATTGGAGTCTTGGTGAGTACCTATAAAGCTGAAATTTGGCTCCGTCATTCTTAAGGATGTCCTTGGAAAACCTACTGATAAATTCATGAACGAAAGCAACGGCGTGGACACCGTAACCACAACTTACACTATATTTATTCCACATATTCATTTCAGATTTTTTGTTGCTCCAAACCTCACTCTAATAATAGGTTTATTTAAAATATATAAACTCCAAAGCCATTAATTATCGAACAATTGCATTTATATGTATAAATATATATATACATACACACACTGTCAAGTGTAAATATATCCGTGTAATCATTTTTTTAAATCAAGTGAACAACTGGCCCCTAAATAAAGCTTAAATGTTGTATTTCTATCCAGGCATTTTGCGAAGTGACTGGTAGTTCTCCGTGAGTCATTATGACCTGTATATTTATACTTATAAGTTACACAGGATGTTAGAAATAGTGGCAATGACACATAAATGATTCTAAATGCAGTGACATTTAAAAAAGCCAGTAGCTGAATCTTAAAATAGAATTGTTTTTGAATTAAATAAATAGTGTGTATATGTTTGTAAGTGAGGGGTGAATGCTGTTTCAGTTAGTTCTCTTTTCTAAATGCCTTTGGGAAAAGAGAAGAAAGATGAAACAAGAAAACAGAAGTAGAACATACAGACTGTTCTGTGCGGGTCTCGTGTTGCTGTCTGTCAGTTCTGAATCTCATACAGAAGAAACCAAGACAGTCCGTATCTAAAGTTCTTCAAGTTTTTTTTTCCTTTTCTGTTTGTTCCTTCTGCCTTTGCTTGTGGTGCAGTTGGGGAGGTTCTCCTGATTTAACAGCCTGTTCTAAACAACATTGTCATATTTTGCATTTAAAAATTCATGACCTAAACATCTGCACATGCAAATCTATCTAAATAAAAATGTTTATAAGTTCAAAATCTTCAATCTCCTAAGGTTCTTCACCGATTGCTTTGTAATTTTGACACAACGTTGCATTTGAACATGCATGTGTTTTTATGTACTTTATTTTTATTTAGATGAAATTATTTAATGTGTAAATAATATAAGGCACTAGGTGTGTGTCATCTCTATAGCGCATCAATAGAATAGAGGGGAACATGCGAGGCGCTTGGCGTTTAGAGATTTGTGCAGGGGTAGAGAGGAGGGGAAGATGCGAGGCTCCGATTTAGGTTGATTCTGATCCAACATGACATTTTATTTTAATTAGAGGGAGAACTCTTCAGGTGCTGGGCAATTACACTTGGGACAGGGTGCCAATCTATCACTGGACACACTCACTCACACAGCCACACACACTATATAGGGCAATTTACCTTGAATCCATTTGAACTGTGGGAGGAAACCGGAGAACCCCAAGGAAACCCACGTGGATACGTGGAGAACATGGAAACTCCACCCAGATTTGGATTCGAACCAGGAATCCCTAGCGCTGAGAGGCCAACGTCCTTAAAACTAATCCACGCTGTCGCCCCCAGCTGGTATACAATCAAAGATCCTTTAGTTTGAGCTTTTCTTCTAAATGAGATAAATGTGTGGAGTTATTAATAAGCTCACTGTGTGGAATTGCTAAGATCAGGAGCCTTAATATTATAGGAATCATGTAAAGTCTCTTTCTCCTCTCTTTTCTCTTTTTTTTTGTATTTTTTGTCTTCCTTCAGGTTTTACAAATTTTATGCGCAGTCCAGCGTGTGACGTCTTTAACCCCCAGCATAATGAAGTTAATCAGGACATGGACCAGCCTCTGTGTAATTACTACATCGCTTCCTCTCACAACACCTACCTGACTGGTGACCAGCTCCTCTCACACTCCAAGACTGATATGTATGCCTGGGTCCTGCAGGCCGGCTGCCGGTGTGTAGAAGGTACATGGAAATGATTCAGTACATTTTTCATTATAGTATATGAGTGCATGCTTGTATATCCCCATGCCCGCATCAGCCATGTATTTACAAAAGTGTGTATGTGTGTGCAGTGGACTGTTGGGATGGTCCAGATGGTGAACCCATGGTCCAACATGGATACACACTGACCTCGAAAATCACCTTCAAGTCTGTCATTGAGACCATCAACAAATATGCCTTTATCAATAACGAGTATGTACAACATTCCCTTTTATAGTCGTCATTGTCAGACATGACCTTATTTACTGTGATCAGGATTTTGCACCTACATGGTTAATGTACTAGGATTTTGAAAAAAGATACTTTAGAAACAGAATGTTTTCTTTGGTGGCAGCCGAGTTGTGTTGCTGTACAGACATTAAATTATGTAATGAGTAACATGAGAACATGGAAACTCCACCCAGATTGGGATTCGAACCAGGAATCCCCAGCGCTGAGAAATGGATGTGCTAACCTCTGAGCCACCTTGTTGCCTCTCATTCTAAATATTTCCATAAGTGCAATGGGTTGAGTTGGATTACTTGTTTTCTTGTACATATTTATTCATTTTATTATTTTTATTTTATTTAATTATAAGTGCTTTTCAAACAGCTTTCTTTGTCAAAATGAAATAAATCTGTTCATTTCTTTCCTCCTCTCATTCTTTTATTCTGTTAGATACCCAGTCGTCCTGTCAATTGAGAATCACTGTAACATTCAGCAGCAGAAGAAAATTGCTCAGCACTTAAAGGAGATCTTTAAGGAGAAGCTGGAGGTCTCGGAGGTCCTCAACAAAGACTCCAAACAGCTGCCCAGTCCCAACAGCCTGAAGGGAAAGATCCTCATTAAGGTAAAATCATTATATTCAGTCATGCAGAAAACATACAATCAAAAGGCTTTTGTGCCTAAGATTAATTTATTATGCTAATTAAATTGATTTCAGTAGAATTAAATGCTTCATATGGTTCATAATTACAATATAAATTTATATTCATTTTAGAATAACACAATCATCAGTACTAAAGAATAACAATTAATATTAGAAAAAAATTCTAATAATGCAATGCTATTTAATAACATAGCTATAACTGCATTAAATTGTGAACTTTCCAAATAAACTGGGTAAGCGAACAAGAAAAAATCTCTACCTTTTGAAACTGAGCCGACCTGCTACACTGAGACAGCTACAACCTCATCATGGCCAAAAGTTTAGCTTCTTTAATGAAATGAAGAAACAATAAATGCCTGTAATCCTGATTTTATACAGTGTTTACTGTACTTTTAATGTATGTATAATATTTCTAGGAATCCAGTATTCATAATGCACTTTAAGTGCGTTTATGAAGTATCCATAATGCTTTATAACATTTTTTCGTGAGCCTATGTTAATGTACATAGATGTTCATAATCGTAGTCATAAATTGTTTGACATAAAGCTTTATAACACAAAGTGACATAATGCATTATAATATGAACTTGATTCTTTGGATGTTTATAAGCTGATGAACCGTTAAAATAGATCATTTATAATGCATTATGTCACTTTGTGTTAAAAAGCCTTATGGCACTTTATGAGTGTGGTTATGTACGGACATTAACAAAGGTCTATAACAAGTATTATAAAGCTTCATAAATGTGTTTATAATGCATTATGAATACCGGATTTGGGTAAAGTGTTACCAAAATATGAATTATAATGCACAAGTAACACAAAAAGTGCATTTACATACACGTTTTCCCCCCAAAGCAGCTTACAAGTAAAAGAACACAAGTCAGTAGTTAAGGAGAAACCAGCTACACTGTAGTGTCATCAAACCTGAGCGTTACTCGCACCCCCATCCCCCCCTCCACTTTTTAAATTTTTTTTTTTTCTTTTTTAAAGCAAAGAGATGCGTTTTGAGAAGTTTCTTAAAAATGCAAAGGGACTCGGCCGTAGGAACCGCAGAACATACACTATATTGCCAAAGGTATTTGCTCATCCAAATGATCAGAATCAGGTGTTCCAATCAATTCCATGGCCACAAGTGTATAAAAATCAATGCAGACTGTTTTTACAAACATTTGTGAAAGAATGGGACGCTCTCAGGAGCTTAGTGAATTCCCAAAAGTCTTTGGAAACGACAGCAACTCGGCCACCAAGTGGTAGGTCACGTAAACTGACAGAGCAGGGTCAGCGGATACTGACGAGGTCACTAACTTTCTGCAGGCAATCACTACAGAACTCCAAACTTCATGTGGCCTTCAGATTAGCATAAGAACAGTGTGCAGTGAGCTTCATGGAATGGGTTCCCATGATCCGGCAGCTGCACCCAAGCCATACATCAAGTGCGATGCAAAGCGTCGTGTAAAGCACGTCACCACTGGACTCTAGAGCAGTGGAGACACGTTCTCTGGAGTGATGAATCGCGCTTCTCCGTCTGGCAATCTGAAGAATGAGTTTGGGTTTAGTGGTTGCCAGGAGAATGCCATTTGTCTGACTGCATTGTGCCAAGTGTAAAGTTTGGTGAAGGGGGGGGGATTATGGTGTGGGGTGGTTTTTCAGGAGCTGGGCTCGGCCCCTTAGTTACAGTAAAAGGACCTCTGAATGTGGGAACAGTTTGGAGCTTCTTTCTCTTCCAACATGACTATGAACCAGTGTCCAAAGCAAGGTCCATAAAGACCTCTGGAAGAATGGCCCAAATTCTCCATAAACACATTCCGAAAACTTGTGGACATCCTGTGAGTGAAAAGCTGAAGCTGTTCTAGCTGCAAAAGGTTGGACCAACGTCATACTGAACCCTATGGATTAGGAATGAGATGTCATATGCAAGTCAAGGCTAATACTTTTGGTAACATAATGCATGTATGTGAAAGAGTTTAGTAATCCATATTCTATTCAGTTCCCTTTTTAGTTTCGGTTTCACAGCTTTTGTGGTTTTCAGGTTTTATCTTCCATAAAAGTCAAATTCGTCCATTTTATTTTGTTACAAACAATAAAAACGTGGTTAACAGGCTAATAATTCCGTGATCCATCCAACAGTCTTTACTCAACTGCTGCAGCAGGTTCAGTCCAGCTGCATGATTCTGCCACTGGAAGTCATTTCAACAGACACAGTGACAGTGTTTCAGTTACACACCTACCTCAGTCTGCAGAAACCCACGGACTTCGGAGAGCACATTTCCCATCTGTCCAGAGAAGGTAGAGTGTGTATACATTACTCCTCCAACACCATGCTTTCTGGCCTCCTTAGTGACATCACTCAGTTCAAGCGACAGCCTGGTTCATACAGATACATTTCACATTTTCTAATGTTTTTGGTCTGTATTTTTCTTTAGTGTACCTAATATCATGTCTAACGAGCCCAAAGAGGAAACAGGCTCTCAAGAAGCTGAAAGGACGAAAGATATCAGAGTTACAACCAACAGGGCAATTTCTCCAGCTTCTGGCCAAGTTACTGACAGACGCCAGTCACAAGGTTGCCACCTCAGCCTCGTCGTGTCTCTGTAGGGCCTCAGGGTTTAAGGCTTTCAGGTCAAAGGTAATTAATAAAAAAAAATTAAAAAAAACACAACTAATTTTCATGATGACATTTTTCAGCAAATTGTTGTTTAAGAAATCAGCAATCATTTACATTTAGGTATAAGCAGACGCTTTTATTTAAAGCGACTTACATTATGTTACAAATATCCCAACTCTGTTGGGGTTAGAACACAGCAAGAAGCAATGAGGGTTAAGGGTCTTGCTCAAGGACCCACATTGGTAACTTTAATGGACCTGGGATTTAAACCCCCAACCTTCTGATTGATAGTCCAACACCCTAACCACTGAGCTACCACTTAAAAAAGGTATTTTGTCATTGATGTGTGGATCAGTATTACATTATGTAGAATAAACACTGTATATATATGGATAAAAGTATTGGAACACTTGCATGTTTTTTACAGTATCTCCCGCAAGAATTTTTCACTTTTCAGCCGTAAGTGTTCACTCTTATGGGAGGCTTTCTACTAAAATCTGAGAGCATATGTAGGAATCTTTCGTCCAGAAGAGCGTTAGTGAGGTCAGACATTAATGTTGGATGAAAGTGCCTGGCTCACATTGTCGCTTTTGTCTAATACTGTTTGGATTTTTGGCTGCAGCTCAGGGACCGACTGTAGGTTGTTTAACATCAAAAGCTGCCTGATGACCCATTAAGGGTTCGGAAAACCGGGAGGGCGGTTGTCCTCAGGAGTTCAGACCTTCAGGCTTTCCAGTGTTAAACTGATCGATTTGTAGCTTTAGACATTTGGACCAAGTTGTATTTCAGTTAAAAATTACTCATCAACAAAGGTTTTAACCAGGGAGATTTACCTTGCGACTGTAACTTTGGCTTGCTCTCTGAGAGTTCAGACTCGGAATACTGTAAAACTGCTGTGAGACGACTTCTGTTAAAAAGAAGGGGAGAAAAATAATTAAATTAAAATAAACCATGGGAAATGTGCTTTATTCCCAATAATGCATGCCCTCGAGCGCCTTATTGCTTTTACAAAACTGTTACCAACACACTATGATAAAAAAAAAACTAAGTTTGATTCATAAATCCCAATCAGAACGCTAAAAAAATAATATACATAACTCATTTTTACAAGTGTGAAGCGGTCAGACGTGTGGGTTTTTGTGAATAAAGTCACGGCTGGACAAGGGACTCAGCCAATCAGATTCAAGGACCGGAACAACCCGTTATTTATTAATATATATATATATATATATATATATACACACACACACACACACACACACACACTTTTTTTTTACTTAAAGGCCCATATTTTACAGTAATGAATGTGACTTGTGTTTCCAGGCCCTGGTCCACTACACATGGCTGTTAGGAGACAGTGACACTGAGATTCAGATACAGGCCTGCTTGGCTCTTAAATGCCTCAAGGTAATGACTTACTTTTAACATCTTCTGTAAATAAAATAAAAAAAATAAAAGGATCTATAGCAGGCATGTCCAAAGACCCCGAGATACTTCAATTCCTCCTCTTGAGGCAAAAGCTCGTCCCTGACCCAGAACGAACTCTCCATCCTTCCGACTGAAAACCGCAGCCTCAGATTCGGAGGTGCTGATTCTCATACCGGCAAACCGATCCATCAAGAGCTGAAGGTCACAGCTTGATGACACTAACTGGACCACATCATCTGCAAACAGCAGTTACGTGATCATGAGGTCATCAAACCGGACGCCCTCCATCACCTGGCTGCGCCTAAAAATTGTCCATCTATACTATAAACATAATCCGTGACAAAGGGCAGCCATGACTCACCAGAACCAGGGCTGACTTACTGCCGGCCATGCGGACCAAGCTCCTACTTGTACAGGGACTGAATGGCCCTAAGGAGCCATGGTCGTAAGGAGCCATGTACCTGTTTGAGGTTTCACTTGAAATTATATCTAACAGGTAGTGTATTTATGGATTATGTTATGACTGTTTACTTTGTTCCTTACAAAAGAATTCACCAACATTTTAGTGGAGCGGCGTTCCTGTAGTTACAGTAGAATTCATTATTCAATCATTTAAAGGCTGCTGTTTTGGTTGCCATGTTACAGCATAACCAAAATCAAAGGACAGGGTACAGAGCCAATCTAACCTTTATGTTCCATCACCTTTTGATATACACTATATACCCACACAGTTGCAAACTGAAAACTGTCGCCGTAGTGCGCCTTCTGGTGTCTAAACAATGGTAAGACTTGTCAGAAGCTTTACATTTTCATTTGGTCATTTAACAGACGACTTACAAGTATCCCAAGTTGGTTGGGATCAGAACACAAGGTTGATGCAGAGTTAAGGGCCTGGCTAAACGACTCACATTGGTAACTTCAGGAGACCCGAGATTTGAACCTACAACTATAGAACCATTTTAGAATTTGTCTTCCCAATGAGCGGCCTTCCCTAATCAGGGTCTTCCTTCTTAGAACTCATTAAGCAAAACAGACAATTACTCCATACGTTCACTTTTTAAAATAGCCATTTCAGATTTTCAATATTACTGATCATTTCTATTTTGAATCAAAAACAAAACAGTAGCAAAATAATATTCCAAAAATATTACCATTTCTAAATATTATTGCTCACATATAATTGTCAAAACATGGTTACTGACATTTAGGAGATCTGGCATTTAGAATGAACTGGATTTGCTCAGATATATTATGGAGGCCTGAATAACAGATTTAACATTTGTGATGTGTGTCTCAGGCGGTGGAGAGCGCTGCACAGGTGGCCGAGCTGTGGCGCTCCACAAACGAAGATCTGAGAAATGCAGCCAGAGAGACGGTGCTTTCTTTTGGTAATTCCACCATTCTATAAAATTATTAAACCTACGTTTCTCACTGATCATTAATAAATAGTTTATAAAACTCTATAACAGACTGAAGTCCATCTATTTTACTTGCAGGTACTTTCTCACGCTGCACCACACATTTAACATCAAGTATCAAAAACACATAACGTTTTTCAAATATTACCTTCTGTGGTAAATATGCTTAAATGCAATGTTTCTTCTCCCCACATTTCAATTCTAAACACAACCAGATCCTCTGGATTATATGGTTGTTAGCAGAGGTGGCAGAAGAAATGAAGTCCTTTATTAATATAAGTCCTGATTGTGAATGAATTTCACTGGCTGTTTTGCAAATGTAGCATGAATACTAGTATTCATGCTACGTTCAGTGCTTTAAAACTACTGCGATTAGTTTGAACCAGTGCACTACACCTACATCAAGTTAAAATCACTGCAGTCCCGAGACTCATCCACCACCTAAAATTGTACCAGCACGTTGGTGGTCATGTAGAGGTTGCAGATTAAATAAATGGACTACAGTCACTACTGGGGAACTACGAAGACCATGTACAGTGCCGCAGGAAAGTTTGTGAACTACAGTAGTTTAGATCTTTCTTTTGTTTTACCATGATTCTGTTATTGTAGCATTTTTGTTACATGAGATGTCAGTTTTATGTTCAATTCCATTTACTTGTTTTGAGGGAAATGAGTGAGTTGCAAGCAGACTACATGAAACATGGAATCAGAGCATCTGCAAAAGTAAATGAACCACAGCTGCACCGGTAAAGTCATTTAGGTAAAAAACTTGGGTGAAACACGTGAGTGCTTAAGTAATCAATTAATCAGGGCGTGGTAGCTCAGCGGTTAGGGTGTTGGGACTACCAATCAGAAGGTTGTGGGTTCAAATCCCAGGTCCACTAAAGTTACCAATGTGCAGACCTCTCCGTCAGGCGAAAAATCAACAGACATGGCATTCATTAGAGAGTTGTCAGAAGGTCAAAAGATCAAAGTCGCTCGTTTAAACTTTGACACAAAGCACTTGGACAAACCAGAGGCCTTCTAAAAGTCCATTCTCTGGACACGTAAGTCTAAAATAAAATCATTTGGCCACAATCACAGACGCCATGTTTGGAGAAAAGTCCACACTGCATATAAAGGGAATAACATCCTTCCAACAGTGAAGTACTGTGGACATGCGTGAACATCTGGGCCTGCTTTTTTGCCCCCAGATCTGGACGACTCCATATTTTCCAGGAACCATCAATTGCCAGGACTATCAACAAATTCTTGACCAGAATCTCCTGTCATCAGTCAGGGAGTTAAAGCTGGGACGGAAATGGATCATGCAACAAGTCAACGTCCCAAAACATTCCAGCAAATCGACCAAAGAATGGCTCAAGAGAAAGAAGATTCACACTCAGGATTTACCCAGCAGGACCTCAATCCCATAGAAAGGCTGTGGCAAGATCTGAAGGGGGCGGTACACGCCAGATGTCCCTTCAGCCTCTATCAACTGTCTTGAGTTCTGCAAGAAGAACTGGACCAAAATACCAAAAAGCAGATGTGAGACACAGAAGTGTGGTTACAGAAGACGTTTGGTTAAAGTAATGGCTATAAAAGGAGATGCCTCAAGCTACTAAAAGAGTTGACATACTTTTGCACTTGGCAGATTTTCAGTTTATGGCGAGATAAAACACTTTTGTTGAATAAATATGCATCTTTTTCTTTGTGTCCCTTATTTGGAAGGTCTTTTGGTGTTTATTTCATATTTATAATTTTTCTTTCGGAAACAAATACCATGTTGGGGTGGTTCACAAACTTTCAAGCAGCACTGTATATACAGAGGAGCTGATGGAATGAATGTGGGTCGATGAGTATATTGAATAACATTGTGTTGTGGTTATTCCCGAGTAAATTCTGACCGTGACTCTATATATATGGAACAGGTAAAAAAGGTCATGCAGCTTTCCAGCGAATGGATCAGATCTGCACTGAGCTACAAGAGGAGATTTATAAAAACCAGGACACTGAGCTCACCATCCTGTAAGGATCCAGTTCCTTAAACCCAATTAAAAGATGAGACGCTTGGGACCATCAACATTCCACCAATTCATTCTACCTTTAAAAAAATCATGTGTAAATGCTTCTAAATAAACTTTAGTACTTATTGAAAGTGTAAACGAAAGAAAATAAGACAGATTTCTTCTTTAAAAAAACAACACCCAATATGCACAAATGTATGGAGACGCACCTCAATGACACATTTTTGTGTTTCATTCAGTTCTATTGCCAAGTGTATAAAAATCAAGCACCAAGCCATAATTTTAACAATTGTTCAGGGAAGAAAATTTAATCAATTGTTCCTGAAAACATGTTTTGGTGTGAAAACTTAGACTGACCTGCACAGCACACTGTACTTTAACTCATCCAACAAACTGGGCATGAATTGGAATGGAGTGTAGAATCAATCAGTCTGACCTTTGACTGAAAGGGCAAAAATCCCAAGACTTTGATTGTGTGGGTTTTGGGCCATCAATCTAAAGGTTGTGGGTACAAATCCCAGGTCCACTGAAGTTACTGTGGGTCCTTGAGCACGATTCTTCACCCTCATTGCTCCTGGGTGCTGCATCAACACCATGTTCTAACCCCAATCGTCAAGTTGGGATTCCTGGATAAAAACGTCTGCTAAATGACCAAATGTAACGTTAAATAAAAATAAATTGCAAAATGGAATACCAACAAAAAACGGGATGTTCAAATACTATTGTCCATATAGTGCAATTTAGGGCTCTTAGTTAAAAGCATGTAAGATTATACAATTCCATTTCTATTAGAAGCCTGTTGTCCGGCCCTTTAATGAACACATGCTTACAGTATCTCGGGGAAAGTTCTTACCTTCACTCGTTGGACGTCGTCTGTGTACAAAGCGCCTAAAATATGATCTCGCCCTGTGCTCTCCTAAAACCAGCAAATTAAAGATGAATTACAGTCTTAATTAAGGATTCTCCTGTAATTTCAGTGCTGAACAGTAGCAACGCACTCAATCAGTACCTTAAAATATTCACAGAATACTCATAATTCTAGCCAGTAGAGCCGTTGGAATGATTTGGACATGGACAGGTGGGATTAAGCATCGGGATGACCATGAACATTTTATAGCTTGTACTTATTGCTGTAAAATCTATGCAGTGTTTTTTCTTCCTGTTGCTATGCATCAGATTTGCAGATTTTTCCTTCATTTTCAGCCACAAGACTAAATATTTCACCTTTTAATAACCTTTCGTTGCTGATTCACCAATGTGATTCGGATGTTTAACGTTAGCTGCTAATCTTTTACATGTCTATGCAGAGTTGCTCTGTCCCCAAAGCAATGGATCGGCGCCAAAGTACAAAGTTTTTAGAGAAGATCCCCCCAAAAAAACATGCACAATCCCTTTTAAACACAAGTGCAATGGTTTCTACAATTGTTTAAATTTTTTTGACACAATCTATTTATGGAAATATTAATCTCTTATTTAACCTGAATTAAAAGTGTGAATATGTAAACGGCAAACGTCGTCTTTATCCCACAGGAGTATGTTGTATATACAGTGCTCAAAAAAATTGCGTGAAAACTTAAACACCACAATGTAACTCACACTTGCAAGCACCACTGATCACCAAGAGAATCAATTTCACTTGCTGTTGTGCGAATGGACAAGACAACAGGTAAAAATGAGAGGCACTTAGCAAGACCCCCCCCCCCCCCCCCCCCCCCCCCCCCCC
>JAOUQT010296159.1:0-16708 GCA_025769995.1 Xyliphius kryptos | reverse complement strand
TGCCAATTAAAATACTTGCAAAGACACCAGTCCATCTGAGATTTTGGGTTTGTTGGCAATTGTGATTAATCAATCGAACGTAAGTAGTGAGAACCTGCTAGGACTTGATAAGGAATCACTGTGCCAAAGTTTAATTGCCAAATCAAAGTTTTAGCCTTGTAGGTATTTGGAAAGACACAGATGTAACACTGGAGGAGTCTTGGATTCAATGGCAATATGGAACGGACAATCGAAATAAGGAAAGTGAGAAGTACTTAGTTTTTTCCCAAGAACATGACAGAAAATCCCAATGCCAAATTTCAGCCTTGTAGAAACTCAAGATGTGGAATCCCCACTAATTAGAGTAACAGTAATAGTAAGTCAGTGAGGGCGTTGACATTTGTATACATGCTCATTTAGTATATACATAACATTCTCATACACTTCTCATAAACTCAAGATGTCAAATCATTATTTTTCTGCTTTTCTGTTTGTTGTTAATTGTTGCTTTCCTGAGGTGGAAAACCTTTTGAATGTGTTTGTTTTTGCAGGTGGCTGCATGCACATGCTCTGTCCTCGTGCTCAGTGCAAGTTTGAGTGGTGCTGGCTGTGTTGTGTGGAATGGAACCGAGAGTGCATGGGCAGTCACTGGTTTGGATGAGCCGTATACATCACTAAAGCATGAGTAACTCAGAAACACTCCTAGCACATCAGAATACAATTATCACTGTTATAATCAAACTTTGACAATCATGTTGATGTGTTATTTTAGTGTCTGAAGTGTCTAAATGTCTAAAGTGTAAAAAGTGCTTTAATTAAAGTTTCAGTTAAACAATAAAAGACATTTAACCTCGTTTCTTTCTCAGTTTTCAAATCTACAGTGGACTCTTTTTTTTTCCTGTGTTGCACTAGTGTGTAAATAGTTTGTAACTGTTAGCATTTTAGTTGCCAGCAGTGATGGAAACATTTTTATTTCCATGTAACTGTTTATGTCAGTTAAATTTACAGCATATCACAGCTCATTTGCACAAGAACAAATTGTCAAAATGAACAAAGACATGATCTAACCCTCAAATAACAAGATATAACTCTGGGTATCTCATAATAGTCCAGCCTTTAATAAACAAAGCAGTTTTGATTATAATAATAATTTTAAAATTATGAATTCATTTTGTGTTTTATAAGCATTGACATATTTATATAACTAGACAAACAAAACCTCTTTGTTTCATATTTCAAGATGAACAGTTTAAGCATGATAAAGTGATTGTCACTCCGCTGCTTTAGGCTTTCCTTCATAATATGACAGATCCAGATTTTCAAAAACAATTACTATAGGACTTTGATTAATATAGTTGGGAAGGATGTGTAAAAGCTCCATGAGGAAAAAAATGTTCTGCCACAATATTCTGAATTCATTGTTTGTGCTTTTGAATGGTTGTAACATAAGACAATAGGTTGTTGCTGCCAGATTCCACACACACACACACACACACACACACACACACACACACACATTGTCAGAACAACACTCTCTTCTGGTCTTTGGGGGTATTGCCGGTAATATCCGTATTTCCGGTTCGGCACCCCCTGCTGGAGTGTGCGGGTATAGGGCTCATTAGTAATTTGTTTCAGCTGTGTCTTGTCATGTGATTGCCCTTGTTTGTGTATTTAAACCTTGCACTTCCCCTTGTGTGATGTTGGAACATTAATTTTTGTTAGGTTGTGTTGTCTGTTTCCACCCGGTGTCTCCCTGCAATAAAAAAAAAACATTTTTCCACCACCTACAGCCTGGGACTTTGTCCTTTTTAACCGTGGCACCACCTGGACGTGACACACACACACACACACACACACACACACACACACACACACACACACACACACACACACACACACACACAGATTAAGCGTTGAATTGATTTTGCAGTGATATGTAAATATACAGATGGGGGTAAATGAAGTTAATTTACATTTGTAACAAAATACATATCATGAACAACAACAAAACAGCCAAATACATATCTATTTCACAAAATCATCAGATAATCCCATAAGTAAAACAAAAACAGTATGCAAAGTGGCCTTGAGCTGAATTGTACTGAGTTACAGAATGATGTTTTAACTTGTATTATTCTTATTATAAAAAATAACTGCAAATTAAAGCTGATATATAGAACCCTTTGTTTTCATTTTCTGATACAAGTTTATTAATAGAATTTAATCAAAATGTAATATTTATAATCCATCTGGGTTCAGCTTTGATCAGACTTGAGATGTCATTTCATACAAATGATGTAAACGTTTATGTATAATTGGTCACGTCTTGGTAGCTTTTTTGAAAAAAAGAAACTATATTTAACTAACTGAGAGAAAAGGGTTGGGGGGCGTGACGGAGCCGCAGCGCTGATCAGGGGTGATTAGCGCACCTGAAGCGGCTTTGCCTAATGACTGTGTGCCACCATATAAGCTGCTGAGACACACGCTGCGGAGAGAGAGGTCCCAGCACGGCTACCGCAAGAACTGTGAATGCTCAGGATACTGTTTGTAGTCGTGTTGGGTCGGTAAATAAAGTCAGTTCCGTGTGTTGCACTCCTGTCGCCGGTCCTCATCCTTTCCACCCCGCGACAATTACATTTACATTCAGTCATTTAGTAGTTGCTTTTATCCAAAGTGACTTACAAATTGGATAACACCACAAGTCAGTAACTTAGGAAAAAACAGCAACACAGTAGTACCATCAACCCTCATTACTCATTGCTCGTTTTGGCTCGGGTTATTAATTTATAATAATAAGTGTCTATGAAAGAGGTACGTTTTGAGAAGTTTCTTGAAAATGTGACACATAAATATAAGCTTCCCCTGTATAGGGAACACACACATACACACACACACACACACACACACACACACACACACACACACACACACACACAACTTAAGTTTCTAAGTCACTACCAAGTAAGTTACAGTCACAGCGAGTGGAAACACCAGTCACCAGTCCCTTGCAGGGCAGACACACAATTAGGTATTTCCATGTCTGATTGAAATGTCTTACATTCCTGTGAGAAAAAATTTGGAACCTTGAGGATATTCCTGTTGTAAAGGAAGATCCAAAAACACAACTGTGACTAATCGTATGTAATTACATGTATTTACAGATGTGTAGATTAGATATAGTGTTATAAAAATTCCTCCAAATGTTTGCCCTGCTCAGCAGTATGAGGGTGTGTGCTTAATGACGTCAGGATTTATGAGTTGCATGCAAGTGGACTCTTATATAATAAGTGTGTGAGATTGTTTAAGAGTTAAAAGATTCAATGTCAGTCTTGGTATGAACCATTCAATTTAGAATGATACCTTGACAGTCTCACAGTAAAAAGGCTACATATCACTACAACAAGAGCAATGATGCAGCGATTGAGTGACTTCAGTTCTGCCGGCTGTGATAACCCAGGCCTGGAGCTCACAGACAGAGTGTGTCTTCAGGTAAATCTAACAATTTACCGTGTTAATTCTGCATTATGTTCCTCTGTGTTTTTTTTCATCTTCAGCAGTAGTATTTAATATGTAGTAGTGGGCTCCCGCTGGGAGGCGAAACATAAATTTCATGATGAATTCAATAAATAAAAGATCTTTTTAGTATAATTTTTTTTTTAAATTTTCGTTTTTTATTATTGATTGAAGTTTTGTTTATTAAACTGTGGTATGATGGGAAATTGTAGCAGACGTATGTAGAAAACTATGGCGTCAAAACGGGTCCAAAAGTTTTGTGAACTCAAAAACATAATTCGTAAGCAATTTTCTTTGTTGCACATTTTAGCGGTTGCGCTTCTTTTTTTTGCGGTAACGATTCTCATTTTTGCGGTTGCGCTTCATATTTTTACGGTTGCGCTTCTCATTTTTGCGATTGTTCTATTTTTGTATTTAGGACCCGTTTTTATGAGATAAGACCAGCCCACCCAGCCATGCTACACATCCGGTGACATCAGCGAATATGCGCAAAATGTGTTTTGTTTTTGAAAAATAAGTTGAGATAAGTTGAATAACCGCAAAAATATGAAGCGCAACCGCAAAAATGTGCAACGAAGAACATTGCTTACGAATTCTGTTTTTGAGTTCACAAAGCTTTTGGACCCGTTTTGACGCCATATAATTCACACTATTTAATTCACCACTGTTAACTACTGTTAACTGTGAAATGACCTTTCCAGCACTATTGGTAAGGCAGTCACTTAACATCTTTAAAAACTTCGGTAAACATACCAAAAAAAGCAGCTATATCAATGCGCAGATTTTGATGATAATACTTGTGTTGTGTTGTTTTCACTTTGGATAAAAGCGTCTGCTAAATAACAAAATGTAAATGTAAATGTCAGTGCATTTATTTGTGTAACATTAATGAAACAGTTTAGCCTTGCATAATTTTCTCACAATATTTCTCTGGTATATTTGCTTATTTCTCCTAACAAAAAAAAGGACAAAAGTGACCAAGATGCATCGTTATGGTTGATGCATTGCACTATTGAGTGGAAGGAATTTAAAATTGTGCTTATTGTTTTATTTTGTGTTTTTTTTTACAATGCCTTTATATTTTACATTTTAAACTTAAATAATTTTCCAGCAAATATATATATATAAAACCAAATCAAAAACTGTCCATCTCAGCTGTGAACTGGGAGGAAAATGGCATCATGTAATAGAGTTTGCTTTTCTGGGAAAGAAACTGGTGCACTTTAGAAGTAGATGGAAAATATTAACACAACATCTTAAAACATCAGGGAGAGTAACTAAACTGGTTGCAAAGTGGTGATTTATATGAACGAAGAGCCTGACCCTAATTATTAAGGACTGGTTTATGATATTCACAATAATAGCATTATTAAAAAACATTAATAAAAATGTGAATATGTTGGTACCTAGATGTTCATCCAATTCACCCCCAACTATCACCAACGATAATTTCATTAATTTGCAATATTATTTAGGAAGATAACCCTCACCCAAAATCCTGATTAAATCCTGATTATTCGTGCACAAATACCATCTACCCATTTTCCTTTTCTTTATAAACAGTTACTTAGTTCCACTAAGAAGTCCTTTTCTTTTGCCATCAAAGCAGATGCTAAAAGACAAGTTTTATTTCTATAATAAGTTTTAATTGGCTAAAAAATATCTGCTCATCATAAGTATTCTCCAATCAGAGGGTGTGAATATGTTGACATAGTGTGAGCCTTCCATAATGTGCAGATATGTGGAACTCAAAATTGGTTGAAGAAACAGAGGTTTCACTACACTTCTTTAATGCTACGGGGCAACAAAATTCATACTGAAAGTGAAGGCAGCAAAGTTATTACATTTACATTTTTAATTTTGGTCATTAAGAAAACATTTTTTATCCCACCTTGATTAGGTTCATTTATTAATTATAAATTTGGCAACTAATGATGCTGAAATGTGATTAGCTAAATGCTTTAATGAGAAAATATATGTCTGAAAGCGGCATGACTGAGGAAAGGAATGAAAGGAAGTAGACAGACCATTAGAAATAATTTAATATATATTCGTGAACAAAATATATTTAATATCACTCTGTTATTTAGACTTAGGCCTTTCGATGAACACTTTGAAGGCCCGTCACTGATACAGAGACTCCCCTTCCACACACACACACACACATTAAGGCATCCAGTGTTGCAAGATGATTTAACCAGCACTGTAATTAAATAAACACTTTGACCTTTTTTCTAAATAATTTAGTTTGCTAACAGAGTTATAGACTTGGTCATTTCCACAAATCCAGGCAAGAATTGTTTGTGAGTATTTATGAAATTTAACCTATCTAATGCACCTAGACTGCAGGGTGCATGTTTAAACACACACACACACACACACACACACACACACACACACACACACACACACACACACACACACACAGTGTTGATCAGAGGCTGTAGGCATGTTTACAGACAGAGTGAGGAAATGAATAAATGATGCTGCTGATGTATAATAAATATTCCTGCTTCGTTACATATTCTCTCAATCAGAAGGGCATTCCAAAGGCCGTGGGGTAGACCTGCTGCATTCCTATATACCTTTTGACATACAATTGTCCAGTGATGTACCAGCACATATAATTGGTACTTGGGTAGTGGCTGTACCAGCACAAAATCTTCAAGATCAGATTTCATTTTGTAACAGCAACAAAATTAAAACTATATCCTTGTTCTTTCACTTATTGTCAAATTTTATCATCAACTTATATAATTAAACAGACCGGATTCCGAAAAAGTTTTGACACTAAACAAATTGTGAATAAAAACTGAATGCAATGATGAGGGAACAAATACCAAAGAAGTTGGGACAAGGCCATTTTTACCACTGTGTGGCATCCCCCATTCTTCTTAAAACACTCTTTTTAAAAGAAACTCGAGACAGAGGACACCAGTTTCCCAAGTTCTCATGTCTAATACAGACCTCTAACTGTTCCACCGTCTTGGGCCTTCTTTGTCGCACCTCCCTCTTTATGATGCGCCAAATGTTCTCTATAGGTGAAAGATCTGGACTGCAGGCTGGCCATTTCAGTACCTGGATCCTTCTCCTACATAGCCATGATGTTGTGATTGCTGCAGATTGTGTTCTGGCATCATCTTGTTAAATAAATTTGGGGTATTCCCTGAAAGAGATGACGTCTAGATGGGAGCATAAGTTGTTCTAGAACCTGAACATAGTTCTCTGCATCAATGGTGCCTTTTCAGACATGCAAGCTGCCCACGGCACAAGCACTTATGCAACCCCATACCATCAGTGATGCAGGCTTCTGACTGGAGCGTTGATAACATCTTGGGTTATCCTTTTCCTCTTTGGTCTGGATGACATGGCGTCCCAGTGTTCCATAAAGAACTTCGTGACTCATCTGTCCATAGAACAGTCTTCCATTTTGCCACACTTCATTTTGAAAGACCCCTGGCCCAGTACAAACATCTGAGCTTGTGGAGCTTGCTTAGAAATGGCATTCTCTTTGCACTGTAGAGTTTCAGCTGGCAACGGCGGATGGCACGGTGGATTGTGTTCAATGACAATGCTTTCTAGAAGTATTCCTGAGCCCATTTTCTTATTTCCTTGACAGTGGCATTCCTGTTTGAGGTGCAGTGACGTTTAAGGGCCCAGCATCCAGTAGAGTTTTACAGCCTTGACCCATACGCACAGCGATCGTTCCAGATTCTCTGAATCTTTTAATGATGTTATGCACGGTTGATGATGATAACTTAAAAGTTTTTGCTATTTTACTCTGGGTAAGATCACTCTGGTATCTTTCTGCACAACAATGGTGGAATTGATGATCCTCTTACCATCTTGGCTACAGAGAGACACTGACACTCTGAGAAGCTCTTTTTATACCCAATCATGTTGTCAATTGACCTAATTAGTGTTAATTGGTCTTCTAGCTGTTTGTTATATGCTCAATTTCCTTTTTCCAGCCACTTATTGCTACTTGTCCCAATTTTTTTGAGTTTTGTTGACACTGTGAAAGTTTGAATCAACATATTTCTCCTTGAAAATGTTACATTTACTCAGATTAAACTTTTGATTTGTCATCTATGTTCTATTACGAATAAAATATTGACATTCTCTATCTCCACATCATTCCATTCAGATTTTATTCACAATTTGTTTAGTGTCCCAACTTTTTTGGAATCCGGTTTGTAGTTGCACTTTCTATTTCTAAATTTTTTTTGTTCATCTGTTTTATTGCACACTTTGTTAACCCTCTTTGACAACAGAGAAAGTTTTTTTTTTAAGTTGATGGATAATTGTCGGCACTGTAGACATTGATGTGCTGGCTAGTGGAATTCACTCACTCTCAACACACCTCCCTTATTGATCCAGCCTGTAAATGTTAAGTCAGAAAGAGTGGCTCATCTGTTGCTACACAGTTTGCTTAGTCATCCAGTCACTCATTAGTGGTCAAAAGACACTACAAAATAAATTGTCTGTTTCATCTTTTATAACTGATCACCTCTTATAAAAACACCACCAAAACACCATTAATTGCATATTTTGCTGTAAACAACTGGTGCATTACATCTGATTATCAGCCTAAATTTTCTAAGATATGCTGCCACAAAAATAAAACAACCCAGACAAATATGTATGAAAGCATCTGTTAGAATCATTATTAAAACATTTGAATAAAAAAAAGGAATAAAATATGATATCAGAAGAATATATGGTGTAAACAAGTTTTACCAGTTTACCAGTTTCCTGGTCTTGTTTAACCAAACAGACACCTTAGTCCTTTCACGAGCAAAAATTCGACTACTTTTAAGCATGAACTCGTTGATTCTGAAGTTTGAATAAATCAAATACTTTCGCAAATATGTAAAAAAAAAAAAAAAAAAAAAAGTCATGTTCGTGATACTAATGTTATTTCAATAATAATTTATCACATTTCCATGTTAAAAAGTACTTTAGTGATCAGGCATTATAAGCCATTGTAAGCATTCTGTCATCAAGAACAAGAGACTGGTGCTGTGAACAAAGAACTTAACACAAGCTTTTTTCCACAGATACATCGCTGTTAGCTCACTGCGCTTGAGATGACTGCTGCCTGGTGCTTCAACTTTAACGCCGTGCTATTTCTCCATAACTTTCATCTTTGCTAATTAAATGATGGAATTATCCTCCCAACTCTGTATGTATTGTTAAGATATTTAAATTTTTTAAGAAAAAACTGAGCTTACATGTATGGAAAGCATTTCTTTCTAGTGCTTTCGATTCATGCACTAGAAAGATATTGGGTGGGGGAGGGGCGGCACACTTGGACATTGAACCAGATTGGAAAATAATCAGGACTGATAAAACTGCAGTTCATGCGGCTTCTCCTTAAATTACTGACATGTTTTTCTCTTACTTGTAACCTGCCTTCACTGCGCAACATTGATGAATGTTGCCTGGTGGTACTAATTCAGTCCACCACTGCTAAATGGGGGAACAATCTTCCCGACACTGTCTGTAAGGCTGAGTCACTTCACAAGCACTTGTAAATAAATCTAGAAGCCTCATTGGAAAATTAGCAGGCTAGATTATACTAGTTTTATTTAACCTACTGACTTATGTTGTTCTTTCATTTCTAAATTGCTTTAAATAAAAGCATCTGCTAAATGACTACATCTAAATCGTGTAAGTCACTCTGAATAAAATCTTTAAATATAATGTCAATCTAATGTCACTTCAAATCTGACTTTGAAAATGATTATTTATTACAAAGTGTTCGGTTAATCATGCACCTGCCTCACATACAAACTTGGCTTACTCTGTGCTTCCTTGTTAAATTATTAGACTTTTGATAGCCAGTCTTTAGAACTACTAACAAAAGACAGACTAGTGGGTTTGTTGAAGTTGCCCCAGGGGGTAAGAGGTCTGAGCACACTGAATGGTAGTTTTACTGGCTATCTTCTATGACTACCCACTCTACTCTGCCGTCTCCCTCTTTTTGCTCTTTTCTCCACCCCTCCAGGGCATGCCATATGATGGGCGTCCAGGGGGCCTCTACCCCCCAGGTGGATTCCCCACCATCATGTGAGCACCTGTCAGCTGGAAAGCCTGGCTTGCTTGGGCTCGATCCTAAGCCACAGGACGATGCATCCTTTCTTAATTACCAGTCTAGCCGATATTCATTACACTTAACAAGGTTCATGACTTGTGTGTTTCTTGGTCTTTTCTAAGTAAGAGAGGAAGTTGCAGTACGTGGGTGGGAGAGAAAGAAAGAGATTGTGTGTCATTCATCTGGGTCAGAGGAAGACAGCAGTCTTTTTTTAAATCATCCCCTTTGACCCTTAGGCTGTTTTTCCAACAGTGAAATAGTATGGAGCTGCAATAGAACCTGCAGTGCCTCCGTAGGCAATAACAATGGCAACACAATGAAAGGTCAACATGAGTCCATGTAGAGCAATCTTTTATGCTTTGTAATAGTTGTCACATATGTCTATTGGTTCACAACTTCTTTAACTCAAGTGCATCCTTCTCTAAAGTGAGTGCATGCTGTTTAAAGTCTCCCACTGGTTATATTTTGCATGCTGGTACAGGGCTAGCTTTCTGGATGTTATTTGTTTGACCTCCTTTAGGACAGTAATCATTTCAAATGCGTCATGCAGGTCTTTTGTAAGCACAAAAACCAACAGAGCAGAGACACACAGTGCCCAATGGAAATTGTCTACGACTGTATTCCTGCACTGAAGTTCCTAGCCTATTATCCTTTTGGAGTAAGCATCAAACAACAAAGATAAAGTAAAAAAAAAAAAAGCTGAGACAGAATAGCAAATAAGGAATGGGGAGAGTGCAAAATCTCTGACCGTTTAAACATCTGGCTGCTTCTGCCATCTCCAGTGTGCTGCCACTTTGAAGCCTTCATTTGAATGGAAAGCATCATATATGTTTTTTCTTGATCCTTTTTCCCCCTTTCATTGCTGTTAGTTCTCCTCTGTTGCTGTAGGTGTAAGTTACATGGTCTACATTGTTGCCACGCGACTTCCCTATTGTCTTATTTGAGATGTGTCATGTAAGACGCTTATCCACATTTGGACTTCCTGATTATTTGAACAGCTCCTTTTGCTATGTCACCACCTGCTATGGGATTTTGATGGGTTTTCTTTTCATGTCAGACCTCAACTTAACTATTGTTCACAAAGAAACTAAACATAAAGTTAGCAGTGGCTGGTCACGTTTGCCTTGTGTGATCTTCTGAAGGAATCAGTGTCAGCTATATTTCAGTTACACTGGTCGCCAGCATACTACTGTCTGTAGTATATCCCCCTTAATGTTTTGTAAGTTTTCGCAAAATGCATGTAAATTAATTTAATTTCATAATAATGTTCATATATTATACGGCTTATACCTCAATCTTTTCAAGACTGTGGTTATTTTATATCTTATACATATAAATATGAGATCTCACTCTGTCTGTATGGCGCTCTAGGAATCCAAAGCATTAAATTAAAGATACCATAACATATACTATATTGCCATAAGTATTCACTCACATGCCTTGACTCACATATGAGCTTAGATGACGTCCTATTCCTAATTCATATGGTTAAATATGATGTCGGTCCACCCTCTTCAACTCTGAAGGCTGTCCACATGGTTTCGGAGTGTGTTTATAGGAAATTTTCTACCATTCTTCCAGAAACGCATTTGTGAGTTCACACACTGATTTTGGACGAGCTTTGCATTGTACTTGGTGATGTATGCTTGGATGCAGCTGCTTGACTATGGAAACCCATTCCATGAAGCTCTCTGTGCACAGTTCTTGAGCTAACCATGAGGCCTAGCTCTTGAGGCCACATGAAGTGTGGAGTTCTGTGGTGATTAATTGCAGAAAGTTGACTTTATCTTCTCACTATGTGCATCAGCATCCGCTGACCCCGCTCCATCAGCTTACGTG
Source organism: Xyliphius kryptos (assembly GCA_025769995.1). Taxonomy (NCBI): domain Eukaryota; kingdom Metazoa; phylum Chordata; class Actinopteri; order Siluriformes; family Aspredinidae; genus Xyliphius; species Xyliphius kryptos. The sequence continues at coordinate 5,280 of JAOUQT010296159.1, read as the reverse complement.
GCCTATCACTTCATGGCTGTCATTTCCAAACACTTCAATTTTCTTATAATTCAGCTAACAGTTGACTGTGGAATATTTAGAAGCGATGAAAGTTCATGACTGGATTTGTTGCACAGGTGGCATCCTATTACAGTTCCATAGTGAAGTTTACAAAGCTCCTGAGAGCGACCCATTCTTTTTGTGAAAACAGTCTGCATGCCTAGGTGCTTGATTTTATACACCTTTGGCCATGGTCGTCATTTAAACACATGATTCTGATCATTTGGATGGGTAAGCAAAAACTTTTGGCATTAAAGTGTTTATAAGTATTATATTGTTTGGGCGGCACGGTGTCATAGTGGTTAGCACGTTCGCCTTTCGCCTATCAGAGCTGCAGACCGGGACGCAAAATAGAAAGGACCTGTGTTTGCTCCATATGGAAATTAAACTTATGACATTTTATCTTTGAGGCCAAAGTGTTAACCCCTGTGCCATCAATTATTGGTAAATGTTAACTATTTAAATAATCCATACATGGTTTTATTAAAATAGGAACGCCTCCTGCAACCAAGGTCTCTAGTATAGAATTATGTGGAATATAATAATATAAGACGAGATTATATTGTTATTTGAGTATACATAAACACATATTTCTTGGTTATTAGAGTTTGCATAGTGTTCCAATTTTGTGTAAAGCCAAGTAAAATAGTGCAAGACAAAATCTGCAACATTTGGTTATGTCTTTAAGGGTTTGCAATTATGGTCATGATAAAGATTTTTCCTCAGAGCCATATCATGTTGCATGGCAATGACAAACATGTACTGTTTAAAATTGTAGTCTGGAAATATTAACTTATGTACACTTATGCAAGTGTAGCTCTTCCTACATATGAGCATTCACAATTTTTCAGGCGACAAGGAATACATCGATACAATAGTAGCCTACAAATGCATGGTTCTCATTAATGACCTCTGATTAATGGTGGGTATTATATTTAATCCAGGCTCTGTGCTTTTATTGAAGCATGTGCCAATAAGTAAATGTGCCCCTTGATTATTTGTGAATGTTATCGACCAGCCACGGTGTGATTGTCCACTCTGATTGCAGTCAGCAACTCTGAGGTGCCTTCTACAGCAAGCGAATGATGGTTAGCGATACAGGAGCAGAATTATCCTTTCAGATCATCACCCACCAAATCCCTAGGTACTCCCAGGCATCTCAAGACACCAAATGATATCTCCGAAGCCTTGTCGCCATGTGATCAGAGTCAGGGATCTGGCAAGGAACAGCTTTTCTGGGATTTGCGTTCTTGCTGGATCAATATGCTCTACAATGCACTTCCTCAAGATGGATGAGACAGTCCTATCTTGTTAGTAAGGCCTCACCAGCCAGCCGTGCCCAAGTATTACCTGGATCACAGAGCAGACCCCAGTGGGACAGCAGATCTGGCAAGCTTTAGATCAATCAGCAGCACTTAGCCTTTGTTCACAACAATCTCGGAGATTTGTTTTATGGGAATTTTGCACTTTGGTAAAAGGGGTCAAATGTATGCAATGATACTGGGACACTCATTACACCTACACAAGATTTAATGACATCCCATTCTAAGTTGGTCCTCCCTTTGCAGTTATAACACTTTCTATTCTATTGAAAACTCTTTCTACAACAGTTTGGAGTGTGTTGGTGGGAATCTTTGCCTTTTCATCCAGCTAAGCCTTTGTGAAGTCAGCTACTAAAATGACAAGAGAACTTGTCTTACTATATCTGTGTTAGTTTATTCCAAAGTCAGTGGATGGTATGAGATCAGGGCTATGTGTGGATCATGTTTTTTTCACACTAAACATACCCAATGGATCTTGCCCTGTGTATATGGGCTACAGTCACAACGAAGAATAAGATTCAAAATTATTTCATAGATTTTATAAACATGTGGCAATTAAACTGAATTAAAGACCTAAATTCAATAGTTAAAATGTTTAATACCCTTTTTCCATTGAGTGTATATAAAAGGTGAAAAGAAAAAGTTGTAGAGAACAAATGCCCATGTATGATCAGGATATTTGGATCAGGATCTTGTAAATATTATTAAAATGTACGATTTGTTAAATATATGCAAGAGTTGTAGAAATATAAGGTAACTAGGAATTGAATTTCATTTCATGACCTATTTGTGTTAAGTACTAGACCCCCTGGCAGCCTTTTATTGGCCTGTTATTGTTATGTCCCAGTGGAAAAAAATAGCACAATCTGTTACTATTGTAAAGCCCACCACACTACCAGTAGCAGCAGGTGTGGAATAGAAGACAACCAAAGAGTGGTATGTTTGGGCCCTGGAGCCAGTTAGCTCTTTTGCTCAGTAACTGCAACAGCAGATACCTTACTGGTGTACATTAAATAGAAGTGGGACAGTGCCAGGAACCAGCTTTTGATCAAAAGGTGAGATTAAGACCATAAGAGATATAGAAAGAGGAACTGCCACCAGAGATGAGTCATTACTGAGAATTGCCAAACCGTTTCATGAGTCAGTTCATGCAAATTGCATCAATACTTCGCAAGTTTGGTATCGGTTATGTTTTGTCATGGTGTCTGAGATTGTATACATGCAAGGGAGGGCTGCCGGAGTTTATGTTGATTCGGCTGTCCGCTGCAAGTCACCACTGAGCATAGTCTAAACTGGTTTCTTTAGAGGAAATAGGCCCACTAGAGTTTTATTGATTAGTTGATAACCAGATAATGACACTAGAGAATTAGTTCTCAGGATGTTGAGTGTACATTCAATAGAGAGACTTGTGCACAAAATCATTGCAATAAATACATATAATTCATTTAAATCAAGTGCAAGCATTTGGATACTGTATTGTGTGTTAAATAAGAGAAATACATTGTTACAAAGAAAATATGAGGATGCTGTTGAAGTTGTTTGAAATTTGGCAAATGATGTAAGCAAATAAAACAGCATATAAAGTAATCTAAAGACTTGTGATTGTTGTTTTATAAATACCTTTACCCTTTTTCTTGACACACATTTTACAAAAGGACGGTAATTGATTTGGCAAAACTACTTCTTTGTTCATACCACAATGTCTCATTATGAAGGGATCACAGGGTCACATTAACTACATAATTATCCTTTAGTTACAGAGTCAAGTAAAAAAAGAGTCTTTTTTGTGGCCTTTACATGTTATCTCTCTTTCAGTGCTGGTTTTCTCACTTATTCTGAAGACACGAAGCCCTGCAAACCTGTTTAGAGTGTTTTCCTGTCTTTCACTAAAAGGGCACAAGAATAGGCTCATGCAGCCCTACAGTCCTAAATAATATAAGAGGCATTAATGGGAATATATATATACATATATACATATATACACACACATATATATATATATATAGTGAGAGTGAGAGAGAGAGAGAGAGAGAGAGAGAGAGCCTTTTTGACTTTTAACAACACTAAATTACACTGGGTAGCAATGGGGACCTATTAATAAAAACAAAGAATTAAATAATCACCACAGATTTAAGTAAATTGTGGTGCGAAGCAGAGCTTGCTATCCACGATCTGGCAAACTGCTTCCCCGCAGCTCCACACTTTAAAATAGTCAAAGTCTTTCATGCATTTATAAAAATTTAAATCAATGAAAATTCAAAATTTGATCAGCCGGCTGAAGATCGTAATCATATCAGTGTCTGCTGTACGTGCCACTTTGTTCTTTCTGCTGATGTGCACAGCCATTTTGCTTTGTCCCAGAATAAAGGACACTTAAACTTCTGTTTTTTGACATACTTAAATCCAAGGATAACAACTTGTGATGTAAAAATCACGTTAAGAGCCATTAAAACAGAACTTAAAAGGACAAATAGCGAACATAGCCTAAAACAGTGTAAAAATGTGTGAAATACGGTTTCTCTCTGGTGACAGAACGGGCACTGGTCATTATTAACTGGATTTAAAACAGAAACAAAAGCATTTATCGCAAAAATACCATGAAGACACTGGAGGTCCCCCACCCGCTTGGTTAACGGTTGTTTATAAAATTCCCTCCACTCTAGTCTAGTCTCACAACCAATGTTGAAAACCTCTCTCCAGGATGTGTCTGTCTTGTTCTTAATTTTTTTTTGTTGAGAACTAATACACTTGCTCTCTAGAGGAGTTACCCCGTAGCTGAACCCAGGTCCATGTCTATTTCCTTTTTGTAGTCCAGCAAGGACCGGGAGAGAGAGATAGAGAGAGAGAGAGAGAGAGAGAGAGAGAGATGTATGGATATATAGATATATTATATTATATGATATAATTTAAAAATTCACAATGCATTGGGGTACTTTCTTGCTTTTCTTGCTATTATAAAAAATTAACAAAGGTTAACTAAAATAAGTTGGAACACTAAAGTTAAATAACAGAAAGCTGAAAGTACAAAAAATTCTTTTTTCTCGTGGAAACATTTTTTTTTCTTGGTTTTATTAATGCATCAATTTAATATCTTGGTTTTTAAAAAAACAAGATATTTAGTAGTTTTTTTTACCACGCAAAGATCAGTGAAAACATTTGAAATATAGTTTGTTTACAAATCAACAACAACAAAAAATTTCAATCAAGTATGTTTTCTCTTAAAAAAAACAGCTCCATAATGCAATGATGTCTAAGACACTTCCACAATAACTGGGTCAAAGTTATGCATAATGAATCAGGTAACTAAAAATTCAAACATATTTTATTATAAAAGGAATTATATTAATAGAAACCATAAACTTAACACTTTAGGTGAGAAACTAAGTTTCTAAAAACTTTAAAAGGGCAAAACAACAAAGTTGGGATGTAATATGGGATGTAATATGTGATGCAACAGAGCTTTATAATTGATAAGACCAAAAATCCCTGAATGTGAATTGTATTAATTGCACTAAAGTATTTACAGTTAATAAATGTGAGTGTTTAATTCAATACACAAATAATACTGTAATTATTTAATAATGCATTTAAATGGAAATAAGTTGTGAATGTGTAACTTCATCTGGACTGAGAGGCAGCATCTTTAAGTCATGAGATTTAAATGTATTAACGCCAAACAGTTTGTGGTGTATTAGCTGGTTATTCAATTTAGATTAATACATTTAGGTCATTGTGCATATGGGCATAGGAAACCTTTGATATAAAGGCTTGCTGCATGCTTTAAAACTATTTGATTTATGGATTTTATTCATTATATTATCAGTCTGACCCTGACCAACCTGGCATCCACACACACACACACACACACACACACACACACACACACACACACACACACACACACACACACACACACACA
>JAOUQT010296151.1:0-16710 GCA_025769995.1 Xyliphius kryptos | reverse complement strand
ATTATTTTTGTTGTTCCTTAATAGACTGTGTTCTATAATTTGGCTACTAGACAGCAGTATTTGATTGTTAGAGAAACCAGAAACTTGTTACTTGGCGTTTACCGTTCATTTAAAAAAACAGGAGTAGAATACATCACGGGAGACCTGATTATTATTATTGATTTATTAATCTTTTTTTATTATAGTGTGTTTGTTACTGTTTTATAAAAGCAATAAAACACTCAAGGTCATGTATTATTGTGAATAAATCACAGGAAAAAGGTGTAGCTGTACTCCACTTTTCCTCGTGCCCAACAACACCTCTTTCCTGTGATTTGTTCACAATAATGTCACCCTCTCCTATAGCTTAAATAACTCATTAATTCAACATAAACAATTATTTGCACTAAATGGATAAAAGTTTATGAACAGCTACATGAAATGAAATTACCTCTTATTATGTTTCCTTTGCAGCTCTAAAAGCTTTAACTCTTCTCTGAAACCTTTCTACAAGGTTTGGAGTATGTGATGAAATTAAGGGTAAATTGTAGCAGTCAATTGACATTGAATTCATGTTTTTGGACTGTGGGAAGAAACTAGAAACTCTAGAGTAAACCCACACAGAATATAGGAACTTCACCCAGATCAGGATTCAAACCTGGATCCCAAGTGCTGAGAAGTGGACGTGCCATCATGCCACCCTCGGGATTCTCTGATTTATTAAATTAAAACATAGACATTTAAAAGATAAACGAAGGACATACCTTTATCAGGAGATCGAACATCTATATATTTAATCAATCATTCTCTGGACATGTTATCGAAAACAAAACATTGAAAAACACCTTCTTGCTAAGTAAAAACAAACTTCCTTCCCTTTGGCATTGTAGAAGCTTTTTCGTGTGATCGCTCCTCTCCACACCCAGGACTATATGCATGCTAACTCCAGGAGTGACCACTGTCCAGAACATTGGAGCCATGTACAATCTCACGTTAAAACATGCTTTTTACTACAGCGCAGAAATTAATACTTATTATACTGTCCAATGATGTTATCTTAAGCAGCAGAGCTAGTGCCAATGCCACATTGTGGTTACTCAACATGGCATTGCATCCTATACTTGTCTTTTGTTCTTATTTGAATGGCTAGTAAGAGCTTACATTTAAATAAACACATACTTATGGCTACAGCGCACATATACGGCAAAAAAAAAGCAAAAAATTTATCTGCCAATATAGTGAGTAAATTTATCTTGTAAAGATTTCTGAAAATACGAAACAGTTTTGTGTCACTTGGAAAGTCAGAAACAAGATTATTATTATTTTTTTTTTCATTAAAAAAAATGTACTTGCTAAAATTACATTTTTTACATTTTTAAGCCTCGATGATGTAAAATCAAGTGCTTTGTAATGTAAACTATCTATAGCTTGCATGATTAAAAGCAGGTTTTAATGAGATCAGGGCAATCATAGGTGGTTGAGGAACCAGCCCTGTGACCTGAAGGTCCCCGGTCCCACTAAGTACTATGGCTGAAGTATCCTTGGGCAAGGTACCTGAGCCCAATTAATTCCTGGGTGCTGTGTTCAAGGCTGCCTATGTGTGCTCATGTCACTTAGTGTTTGTATAAGTGCGTGTTTTACTGCATGGATGTGTTAAATGTGGAGGACATATTCCTCGGTGCGCAAGTACAATGGATAACATAGATCACTTTATCACTTTACTTTTTATCAACAATTACAATTTTTAATCCAACTATGAAACATGGGAAAGCATTTCTGCTTTACATTGCAGTTTTTACCAGCCTTAACATTTTGAGTTGAATTTTCTCTTAAATTTTACTATGAACAAATGTATTAAAATATTACTTCTACACCATGCCCAAGTACACAGACGTGAATAATATTGTACTGAGTTGCTTTTTTGAGCCAATGTGCTGCTCTAGCTGACTGTTGCCCAGTGCACAGATTGTTCATTAGGGATTTGGTGTTGGATTTCTGTTTAAATGTTTTGTACAATGCGTCTTTTATATAAGAAGTGAAATGAAGCATCACATCAGGAGGCCTAACTATAACTCAACATGTCAACCCTGGAGGGATTCTGAGACTCTGCAGGATATTACACATGTTTCTGGTTGCAAGCCAGAGCTTCTGTGCTCTACTGTATCATCGTATTCTTCATGTCATGTGTATGAGGTTAGGGCTCCGAATTGAACTCTGACTCCTTCTGTGTCAGACACCCACCCACTGGCGCGGCGCACATTTATGTGGTCAGTGTGGTGCCAAGGCGCAAAGAGGCGAGACATTCCCAGAATTCCCATCTTAAAGATAAATAGTAAAAGCAAAACACAGGGAAGGGCAGATCTTCTATCTGTGAACTCAAAGCGGATACTTGGATTTAATTGACTTCTGCGAGATGTCGAAAAAATAATATTCTCCACTCCGGTTTGTTGTTTTGGGAACTGTTTGGGTGCTTTATTTCAAAACATGACTTCCCATTTTGTGAACACATTCCACTTTGTGTGCTTCAAAAAAATTTTGTGATCAGTTAACAGTTTCAGATGATGTAAGTTCTACATCGGCTGTAACATGCACCCATAGAGGCAATCGGACATGAAGGTGCTCAAGTCAGCTGGGACAGCCTGCAGTTGGAGAACATTGATGGCTACATGATAACCGAAATGTTTTTTTTTTTATCCATGGTCAAACACAGCTTGTAATAATGATTTAGTTTAAATATACTGTATGATTTAAAGATTCTTATTCCTGCTACTCTGTGTCTAAAACCAAAAGCCTTAAATTTGATTGGCTAAACCGTTTGTCCAGCTTTAATATTATTAACAATAACACATACCCCTGAGCACTTCACATTCGTATCAATGTGTGATATACAATACATTATTTTCCTGAAGTTATTTTATAAACTGCGTTTTGTTATTTGGTCACTAGGTAAATATAGAGAAATCGGAAGCCTATCTTAGTGATCAGAGTTCACTTTTACAACTTGACTAGATTCCATTGTGGAAGACTAGTTTATGAACTCTCATTAAACGCATTTACGAACCAAACCTTTTTATATTATAGTGTGTTTGTAACCGTTTTGTAAAAGTAATAAGACACTCAAGGTTGTGTATTATTGTACATAAATCATTGAAAACGTGTAAATTGCGTCGGGACGAACTTGTGATTTATTCACAATATCACTGCCCTCTCGTACCTTATTGCATTACTAAAACACTAGTCCATGAACTATGTTTATACTGATAGCGAGATCTGAAAATGTAACATCTCAAATTGACCACAGAGATACAAAAAGATTTATAAAAACTTACCCAGGTACATGAGTGGGGTGGGGAAAGGGGGTTCTATAGAGGCATCCAGACCTGAGGTCATTTTGCAGATGCTTTTATCCTAAGCGTTTACAATCATCACAGTCACAACTTAAGGGCCCACAGTTGTAAACCTCCAACCATCATACTAAAAGTCCAACAACTTAACCACTCACTCAGACACACTATAGTCTAACTACCACTACTACGGTCTAAGACACTGCTTTCAGTTCACAGTCTCTCCTGGAGACGAGAGGTATGTGAGGGTGTGGCATTATTGTAAATAAATCCTGACAAAGTTGTTCTCAGGTAAGCAACATGAAGCAGAGTAGAATTACACCTCTTTCCCATGATTTATTCACAATAATACACAACCTTAAGTGCCTTAGTGCTTTTATGAAACAGTTACAAACATACTATAGTTAAAAAAAATGGTTTGATTCATATATGCGTTTGTTGAAAGCAAAATCATTAATAAATTGGTCTTTGCTACATAATCTAATCTTATCTACTTTTAAAACGAATGTTGATCACTTAGTAACAGGTTTCCGGTTGCCCTAACAATCAGATACTTCCATCTAGTGGCCAAATTACAGAATGCAGTTTATAAAAAACATTGCGATAATAATGTATATTAGATCATGCATTGATACAAATGTGAAGCACTCAAAGATGTGTGTTATTGTTGATAATGTCACGGCTGAACAAACGGCTCAGTTGATCGGATCTGAGGACCAGAACTGCCCATTTTATAAATCTAAATAAAAAATTAAAAACTATATTGTCAAACACTAAATAATTTTTTACAGTATTTCTCTTATTATTCTCTTCTGGTTTTGTTTGCTTAAAGCTGTTTTGTAAAATCTTATCCTGTGGGAAACTCCTAGCCCCTCACATGTGTAAACACCTTTGCGAACACACATACACACAGTCAAGCACATAAGCGTTGTGATGTTAAGTGCCAGGCCAGTACGTCGCTGGTTATTGAGAAAAAAGACTTAAACACCTTCAGAACTATGAGTCAGGGGTACACACGGTACACTTGAGAGCCATTAAAGCAGCTTTTCATACAGAACCGATAATCATTTACTGCAAGCGAGCTTTCAACACTTCCCTTTTCTATAGCCGTAAGTCTAAAACCCAATGAGTACAGCAGTTTAAAAAGGGTTCAGAAGCAAAAATACCATCAGTCATGTGTGAATCGAATGCTTGTATATACCTACCTACAGAGACTTGCTCATTATAAAACAATACAATAATTGACCACATTACACACCACACCTCTTATTTCAAAACGGTCTCTGTATTTTAATAGATTGGATGTAGTTTTATAATTAAAGACTACAGTCCATGTGTTTGGATTCTTTGTTATTCCTCTTTACTATTTTTTCTAATGGTTAAGTCCCTACGGACCTCACAGATCAGGTGGTATTTGTGTGTTGAGTCATTCACACTGCAGTGACACTGGTGTTTTGTGGCATGTTAACATGTTGCTAACACACAACTGCTTTGTGTACATAAGTAACACGTCCACTACACATGTCCACATTTGCATTTACACAACTTTATAAACCCTTGGGAACCTTAGAGAGGGTGTAATTAATTAGGGTCAAATTTACAACCAACCCACCTGATTATGCCTCCTCTGTTAAAGCTTCTTGTACATTTATTCCACATTGGCTATTTACTTTCATCTGCTTCCATCCACTTTGATTTGCATTTTTTTTTTAAGACGGTAACTTTAAAATGATAGAAAGCTTCAGTGTAGATGCACATCTAAGAAACTCTGCAGTGTGGATAAGACAATTCATCGTTTTTGCAATTAATCGTGATTAAAAACAATACAATTAATTAATCCTAAAAGTGCCTTAACCTCATCATGATCACATTTTTTTTTAAAAACTGCGTATTATGCTGGTAGCTGGAAAATTTAGACCAAGTGGTGCAATATGAACTGTTGATGTTGCCTGGCCACTAAAGCTCAGCTTCCTTGAGTTTTTCTTGAAACTGTAGTTTCGGCTTTCTCTTTGGTGGTTTTAGGTTCATAACACCGTAAAGGTGCTTTGTGACAATGCACTGTTGTAAGACGTTTTATATAATTAAATTACTTGAACTTGAATCACAATGTCAAATTTCAGCCTTGTAGGTACCCGGGAACTGGGACAATCAGTGAGGAGTCAGGTAGTGAGTAAGTCCATGAGGGCTTTGGCATTTATTGATATTGATTGCTCCTGTGATTTCTGGCACTTTTTTTTGGTAACAATTGCATAATCGTGAGTTTTAATTAGATAATATTTGTGACATTGAAATCTGTAATCTCATTCCAACCATGGAGTTCTAATTCATCTGATTCATCTGAGTGATGGGACAAGTTGAGTTCTTTGAACACACACCATGTCCTAACCTTCATGAGAACACTACAGCAGAGCAGTAAGAAAGTGAGGCAGTGAACAGCCTGAGTGTGTCATCTGTTTTTCACATTTAAACAGCCTGAACCTGCTCTTCACTGAGCATGACTAAGAGAAACAGACCCACTGCTTTACATCCTATCCCTGTCTGGCTATTTCCCTTATCCCTCTGTAAGCATCTCAGTCATCACTCTTCCTGATTGTTACATGAATACAGCAGCTGAACTTAAAGTGCCAGGCGATGGGAGTTTGCATGCAAACTTCAGCGCTGCTTTTCTTCTGTATGCTTCATTACACACCGAATTCCAGGATCAGGCAACCGATGCTGGCTAAAATCCTTTTATGTGAATTTTTTTATATTTGACATCTGCAATTTGTAATTTACACTCAATCACTCACTGACTGAAGATCAGTGGTAATCGTTTGTGAGGGTTTGCAGTAAGCAATATTTTGAGCAGCAATAGCAACATTATAAAGAAACGCAATTTTCAAAACTTACATGAAGAGCTAAAGCAGTAAAATGTCAAATTAGATGGCTGGCACTCCATATTTATAAATATTAGTATATACTGAGCCTCGGTTCTCTTAAGGTTTCATATAACAAAAATACCAGAGACTTGGGACTTTTTCCGTCAATCCATGTAACATACTGCGTCCTAACTGCGTTGCACCTGACTGAAAACAACCTAGACAGACTTCAACAGTCAGACGTTATTCGCCATCTCTGTGGTTAATCATCAACACAGGCGTGTATCTAACGCCACTGAACTCTGAATAGAACTGAACGCTATTAAATATCACTGCATTTGTACAGAGACTGCAGACACATGGTCTACACTGCAATAGCAAATTTAATAGTGCATAAAGTCTTTTTAATATGTGCAATACAAAATACATGCAATAAAACATAGTTTTATCATATAACTTGTGCAATTTATGTCACAACTGCCATTGCCACTTGTATGTTTTTCTTAATTCTAATGCTGCATTTTTTTCTGCTTTATTAAGTGCTACATTTGCAACTTTATTGTTGATTCTTTCTTCCTTTTTTTTGCAGTTTATACAACGTGAGCTGCTGTAAAATCTGGAAATTTTACATGGGGATCAATAAAATATTCTGATATACTACACTGTGTGTTTTCATTCACAGAAAAGCCTATTGGACCAGCGCAATGTGTCCAGGTAGCCACACCACTGAAATAGCAATCCAACAAAATCAAAGCACCACCTCAGTCTTAAAGGAAACGAAGAGTGATGCACTAATTGTTTTATTGCATGCTATGCCCAAAACACACACATGAAGATTTAGGAGGATTAGTATGTGACCTTCACGTATTTCATACAACACAAGATGCAATTGCCCCATTATTAAGATAGCTAAAAATACTGACAAATCCTCAAACTGCATGGTTCACATCTTGGTAAAGTCTGCTTAACAAGGAATAAAATAAAACATATAAAATTGTAATAAATGAAGCAAAACGTGTTTTAGTGCTAAAATGCTGTAAGATCCTTACAGAGCTGCCATTTCAAATAATCCATGTTTTCTCAGGATTGCAATTGCAGCATCAGTGTAAACTATGTGAACAATGTAATAAAATGAGCTTTCCTAGCATTAAGACAACAATTAATAGACACCTGTGCTACTCAGATGCTTTAGATGCATCCTGGCACATGGTTCCTGCAACTACACAATCATGAAAGATCAGGTGGCAAACACCAATAAAGAAATGACATGAACATGGATGGAGCTGGTGGTGTTAAACTGTTTTTACAAAAAGGTGTTTTTCGAACCGTTTTTTTGTGTGAACTGCAACTAAAAAAAAGCTGAGGAAAAATGAATAACCATTATACACTAAAAGCTTATTTTCAACAGTACACACACTTATAAAATGTAATTCTAGCCTAGAAAAAAAATAAAATAGAGCTCTTTCATATTTTTTATGAAAAATTTCAATTAAATATAATACGCTCCTTTTGGGTTGGAATAAAAAGTATTAAATATTGTATTAGGGTGGTGTGTGTTTTTTTTAGCTTGTAAAGCCTGTAAAATGGCAGCTAAGTACATGGAAGTCTTTAATGGGTTTTCCAGGGTGAAATGCTTTCTTCTCAATGCTAAATTTCCTTCGCTTGGGCAACAGGGCTGAGTTCTACCCCATTAACAACAGCCAGCAAAAAAAAGAAACTGTTCGAATACAGCTCAGTGAGCCCAGCGTGCGCAGCTTGAGTGAAAGAGGGAGAAATTATTGCAGCTCTGAGCTGCTACATGTTCTTAGGAAAAGCTCCCAGCTTTGAAATACGGCTGCAATAATATCAGGAGGCAGTTGAGTTTTACACCCCTTCATAAATTAGGCCAGAGTGTGGATGGCGTTCCACAATATACACTCTCCAAACTTATTTACAGTGTTAGGAAATACTGTTTTAACACATTTTCTGCCCCTGCAAAGTATACAGTACCAGTCAAAAGTATGGACACTGCAGCCATAGTGCTGTAGTTTTATTTAAACACTTCAGTGAAATTAGCAGGATAGGAATAATGCACCCACCAAATAATACCTGCTCTGTGGTGGTACTATTGGGGTTCTGACCATTAGAACATAGTACACAGTATGCACTGTAGCCCATAAACAGATGTACTACACTCTGGATTTGTAGAACTACATAGTCCATCTTTACAATAAGTGGAACTGATAACTGATAAGTGGAGCAAGTAAAAGGTGTGTCCAGACTTTTGATTGGTACTGCATAAACCTTTGAATTATGAAATCAGAGATTCCCAGCCATAACTTTATTAGCATGTTATAATACTGTTGTAAATTAATTTAATTAACTTAATTAATCTTAAAAATCTTTTTTTTCTAATGAAAGACTATTAAAAGCAGAATCAGCTGCATTCGATTTCCATAGTTTTTTCATGCATTTATTCACCTATATCTTATCCAGTGTAGGTGCTCTGGGGCCTGTCCCAGAAACACGGGAGGCTGTCCATCATAGAGATAATTTTCATAACCACATTCATGTTATTTTTTCAAGGGGAAACCAGAGAATCCAGAATAAAACAAAAAAAAAAAAAAAAAAAAAGAGGAGAACATGCTCAAGACTCTCAAACCCTCCCCCCGGGAGCTGCTGCTTACATAAATATGTTGACTGAAGTAATTATCATTTATATTAGGATATTAATTAATTACATGTTACATGTATGAGAGTGTAACAGTATTATGCCAACACTCAACATGAATGTGTATTCATGTATTTTTTATCGTTTCATTTTTAAAAAGTTTAATGACTTTTGCAAATCTGACATTGCTTGTCTGGAACACCCAAAATTCAGCCCAGGCTCTAATTATGGGCAGTGCTAAACCGCATTCACTGCAGCAGCACATTAGCCTGGTACTCGCCTCTAAAGGAACATGGGAAAAAGCATTTGGCTGGAACCACTTTCATAATTTATCCGACTGTTCTTGTTGGGTGAGTGCAGACTAGCAAAGCATTTTACCATGCTGTGTTTACAAACACTTTCTCATGTGAAACCTGAAAGAAAGTACTGAAATGCTGGGCGAACTGACATTTCTGCAAAACATTTATTTCGTAGGAATAGGATCATTGCGTTTATGCTAGAAGTGAACTCCATACATCCATACTGGATGGAGTTTGGCTCCCTGGTTACAGAAAACACATGCTTTTGTTATACACTTGTAAACTGTAAAAATTTTCATTTACATGCAGTTGTTTAAGCGGTTAGCTAACCATTTCTGTTTCTTAACTTGCGTATACTGCTTTATATATTTTTAACAGGTTTAGAACTCTAGGTTAAATTCATGACTCATAAAAAAAGAAAATTAATATATTAATTGGTTAAAAGAAATATTATTCTGCAAACCATGGTGTTAGAGGTCAAGCACATGAAGTAAGCTAGAATTTCTTCTACAAGTCGATTATCTTTATAAGGGTCAGTAGTTCTTATTTAAGTTGAAGTAGTTTTATTTAAAGACCTCAGTGGCACTGCTTGGACAGGATTATTGCACCAACTAAATAATACATGCTCTGTGGTGGTTCTATTGTGGTCCTGACCATTAGAGAACACAGTAAAGGGGACATACATAGTATGTACAGTAGTCCACAAACAGATGGAATACATTCTGGAATTGTAAAACTTCAAAGTCCATCTTCACAGTAAACGGAACTGAAAACATGGATATTCATTGGAGTGAAAAGGGGGCATGTCAAAACTTATGATGGGGCCTATATATTTAAAGGTTTAAGCAGACATTTATTCTTAGTGACTTACACAAATCAGGATGTGTGCCAATCTGAACAGATCACCGTTTAATGGTTTAAGGGCTAAGAATCTTTAGCACCCTACTAACTCAGCTGTTCAAGAAGGAAAAGTCCCCCACTGAGTCTTGGTCCTAAAAAGGGTGTTTTTTTCATGCCGCTGTCGCTTCAGCTTGCTCCATGGGGGTTCAGGCTTGGTACTCTGTAAAGCTGCTTTAAGACGATGTATTGCTGTAAAATGTGCTATATAAATAAATGAACTTGATAAATGCCATATGACCTTAACTACTAAGTACCCCAGTGTCTCCTAAGCCATCAGCCATTATTGACAACAACACACACCCCTGAGTGCTTCACATTGGTATTAATGTGTGATATATAATACATTATTTCCCCGATGTTTTTCATACACCATGTTCTGTAATTTGGCCACTAAAGTAGTATTTAAATGTTAGAGGAACTGAAATCCTGTTACGCAGCGACCAACGTTCAATTTGAAAACTGGACTAGATTACATTTCGAGGTCCATTTTATTAATAATTTTGCTTTCAATAAACACACTTATGAATCAAACTTTGTTTTTTATTATAGTGTTTTTGTAACCATTTAATAAAATCAAAAAGGCACTCGTGGTCTGTGTAAATCGCCGGAAAAGAAATTCTTTATTCACAATAATGCCACCCTCTAGTGCCCTAATGCTTTATTGTTATCCTGACAGACTGACTATCCTCACAGTTATAACTGTAAGACTCACCAGAACAATATTCACCGCATCAACATCTCTCTGAGTTACAGGGTGTTATTATAATAATGTAAGAAAGCAGCTGGTAATGTCTACATTCATTTTTCCATTAACATTCCCTGGAGGACAAATCCCACAAATAAACGTACAAGCTAAGACCAGCAGCACCTATAAAGTCTCTGCACGTGTTACATGGCCAGTTCACTGTGCATGTTAGGATTATATGAGCCTGTGCTACTGAATCATATTAGTATTGGATGGCATCTAGTCATGGCAACCACAAACGCTGCCACTCATAGGTTAATTATCGACTGACCTCACAGCTTCTATGTTGCAAACAAGTCGAAGACATGTCGCACTCTCATTCCGTCCTGTCCCATTGCAGCCACTCGCTTAGCAACCGTTCCCCAGGTAATGGCCTTTGTGAAAGCCACTGCCCTGGCATGCCAGGAGTGGTGGGACTGGTGGGGAAATCGGCACTCGGCACACACACTGCTGTTTGCTCAGCCCAATTCCCATGACAGTTAGAAAACGTGCTCGCGCTTCCGCTAGCCATAAAAGAAATGGGCCTTGTTCATTTTGCCCTCACGTTTTCACAAAATAGTTTGCAGCCTTTCAAAATTTATTAGTGATGTTTTCACACATCCATAAAAAGGGGGGTGGACGAGGCCTGAAAAATAGGGTGTGTGTTGGGCCAGTGAAAATGCTCTCCACTCAGCAGTACAAACTTTTAAATTTAAATAAACAGATGGATTAAAAGGATTAAATAAATGGTTTTAATATATATGGTATCATAAAACGGGTAGTTCCGGTCCTTAAATCTGATTGGCTGAGCCGTTTGTGCAGCTGTGACTATTTTGACAATAACACACACAGCTCTAAGCACTTCACATTCGTACCTCTGTGTGAGATAAAATGCTTTGTTTTCCTAATGTTTTTTTTAAACTGCATTTTGTAATTTGATTGTTTAAGAAACCGTAAACCTGTTTCTCAGCAGTCAGCATTCACAAGGGACTACATTAAGTTCATTAATAATTTTGCTTTTGATAAATGCATTAATGAATAAAACCTTGTTTTTTTATTATAGTGTGTTTGTAAAAGTTTTATAAAAGCTATAATAAACTATATAATAATAAACTTAAGGTTATGTATTATTCTAAATAAATCACGGGACATTATTTACAATAATGCTCCCCTCTCAAACCTTATTGTTATAAACCGGGTAGTTCCGGTACCTACCTTTATAAAGGAAGTGGGTGAATGAATGAGTCTGTCTTTGTGTGTGTCTGTTTGTCTACCAAGTACACTAAAACCACTAGGGTCTGTTGCATGCCCGTGTTTGTGTGCATATTTTTGGAGCTCAGTTTTGACTTCATAGCCCAAAGATCAGATCTCTACATGAAATCACATGAGTGTAATTTTTGATTTGACCTGCAATGGACTGACTACCTGTCCTTGGTGTTTTTCTACCTTTCACTCGACGACATAACTGAATATGAAAATAAAGAAATGTTTTTGAAATTTTAAAAGAAATAACTGAACGGAATTGAATATCCCATATCATAATTATCAGGTGATAATTTATATATTAATATCATCCCACAGAACCAACTGCATTAAAATATGAACACTGAAATACAAAAAATGTGTGTTTAAGGGTTGTACCTTGACAACACCACTCTCATGCATGGTGATGCAGTTGTTGGGATGTCTGGAAAGTTGATAGAGGGCCTGAGCTGTAGCCTGGTGCACTGCAGGGTCTTTGGAGTGCAAGTAGTTCACCAGCGGTGCTACTGCCCCTGCCTCACCAAATGCTTCCCGGTTACTGCCCCACATGCAGCAGCGGGCAACAGCCTCAGCCAAATATCGTCGCAACTTGTCATCCACCTGTAGGTAATTACACACAAAACAATTTGCTATTAGGTCAGGTAATAAACCATGTAAAATATACTAAAATAGACAATATACTTAAGCAATAAGGTGCGAGAGATCGGCATTACTGTGAATAAATCACAGGAAAGAAGTGTTGTTACAAACACAGTATAATGAAAAACGTGCTTTGATTCGTAAATGCATTTATTAAAAGCAAAATCATTAATAAACTGATCTTCCACAATGTAATCTAGTCCAGTTTTTAAAGTGAATCCTGATTTCTGAGTAACAAGATACCGGTTTCTTTCATTTATTCATTTATTATCCACTTAATCCTGTACGAGGGTAGAGGAGGGGTTTCCCATGCCCATTCAGGGTAGAACAATTTAAAGCATTCAACTAACCTTGAATCCATGTTTTTGGACTGTGGGAGGAAACCGGAGAACCCAGAGAAAGCCCACACGGGCACAGGGAGAACATGGAAACTCCACCCAGATTCGAAAAAGGGAGTCCCCAGCACTGAGAGGTAAACGTGCAAACCACTAAGCCACCGGGCCACCCAAATACGGGCTTCTCTAACAATCAAAAACTGCCAACTTGTGGCCAAATTACAGAATTTATAAAAAAGCTTTGGGAAAATGATGCATATCATGCATTTATACAAAGCTCTCTGTGTTATTGTCAATAGTGTCACAACAGGACAAACGGCTCAGCCAAACAGATTTAATGACCAGAACTAACCTTTTATAAATACTGTATAGAGGACATATACAACCACAACCTTCAAATTGACAAATAACTGTCATGCTATTCAATTATCATTTGTGTACCACCATGTTGCTGTCTTTTATAGTGTTTTCTATTGTCTTCCATCTGTATTATATGTCGTATATAATTGGGAATTTTATTTACTTTATAATGATTTCTATTTCTTTTTTTTCTCTCTGTTTCAATGTTAATGTTAATGTTTTTTAGATACATCATTTTAACTTTCCCAATTACTGTCACTTTGCTTCTGAGAAATTGGGACTAATAAGGACATATATCTTATATTATCTTGTTCAGGTCACTTAGACACATTGACCTATAAATACCTAAAGTGTTAAGTTATAAACTCAGATAAAACGTACAGTATTGGTTAGGTTTGCAAGCATCGGCACCACTCTGAGATCAGTGATGACAGCCAGGTTCTCCTCATCTTCAGCGATTTTGGCTATGGCTGCACACACACTAGCCAGCACCTCCTTATTGGGAGAATTCAGTAAGTTTACAATAAGCTCCAAGCCACCCACAAAGGAGCGAACCATCTCTCCTGCATCCTGAAACAAAACACAGAGAAAACAGCATTTACAATCTGCTATGATTGCCATGAATCTGCTATAACACATCTGATTCAAAGCCATGCACATTACAAACTGTCTACATAAACACTAATTCACTTTACACTGCACATCTGGAACTTTAATATATAATTAAGGTGTAATTTGTACATAAACAGGTCATCTGAGGTCAGTAAAATCAAAGCTCATAAAAACACACAACAATAAAGTCTCAAGATTTTTTAAGCAGCTCTTAAATTTACAGTCAAGTCCAAGAATTCGTACTCATACGAGTCCAAATGCAGATAAAAAAGACTTTCTGGGTTGAGAGTTTCACACATTGGCACAAGAAGCAATTTAGTACATGTTTAAAGATGAAGTAATGTCTCAAGTTTTATTTTCCCATACATCCAGTAAATAAGTGCAAAAGTAAAATTACAAAAAGAGACTTTGGGCTGTACAATCATTAATAATTAATTAGTTATGGTTATCAGTTCCACTTACTGTAAAGATGGACTTTGCAGGTCTACAATTTCAGATTGTAGTCCGTCTGTTTGTGGACTACAGCACAAACGGTGTACTTCCCCTTTACTCTATACTGTAATGGTCAGGACCCAATAGTATCACAACAGAGTAAGATTTTATTATTCTTTGATGATGTCATAAAGTTCGGTGCATCATTGTGTATACTTGTATGATTATAATGGATGCACTCAGGTCATGTATTGTATTTAAATAGCAGCAACAAGAACAACAAAGAATAATGTTTGTGTATCCATGACAAATAGAGATGTTTTTCAGAACTATAAAAACAAACATCACATTTTAAAATTATACATAATGCAATATTGTGCGCCCAGCGATGGACTGGTGTTCTGTTCTGGGTATATATGCCCAGCGCCTGAGACGTTCTCCCCTGGACGGGCATGGGGAACCCCACTGCGACCCTAGTAGAGTATTAAGCGGAAGATTAATGAATGGATGAATGAATGAATAAATGAAAATGCAATATTGTCTGTGCTGGTTCATGTGACTCTTAAAACCACAGCACTGATTTTTTTTTGTTTAAACGTTTACTCCAGCTATACTGTTACTACAAGTGATCCTGCTGCTGCTGTGACTGTCTACTTAAATAGCACAAAAAAACCCTCTGAACCTGAAATCCAGGGTCAATCATCAATCATGTTTACTGTTTCAAAAATGTCATGTTTTAGGTTTTTTACACTGCAAAACATCCATCCCAAAATATGCACACAATTTTAATATAGGTAGTGGTTAGGCATCATTTGTATGGGTACACACCCTTCATACATATGGCTCCAGGCCCACAAATGTCTGGCTTCAGAGGATATGGAAGATATACGCTTTCCCATAAGGCCCCTATACCACTTAAAGGCACATGACTGCTAACACCCGAAGTCAAGCAGCTCGGGATAAAAGGGACAACCGCAGCAAAAGAGTGCACAAACACACATACACCCAGATAGATGACTTGACCATGAAGCAGACCAATATGGAATAAGCCTGTTTCCAGCAATTAGAAAATAGCAGTGAGACACCTTTAATGGCAGAGTAAAAACATGTCATTATGGTTTAGAATTAGATGGTGCAATAAATCAGAAAATGGTGAATCTATAATAAAAAAATACCAACACACTGGAGAAAAGCAGTTTAACACACGCATGGTGTTTCAACTAAATACAAATCAGCAGTTCAGTATACATGTTTTTATTCAATCAACAATGAACAAGAACATCTTTTATCCACCTTTAATATATTACTGACAATTAAACATTATGTTAATATACAGTTCCACTTACCATGAAGATGGATTTTGGAGGTCTACAATACCAGAATGTAGTCCGTCTGTTTGTGGACTACAGTACATACTGTTTACGTCCCATTTACACTATTTTATAATGGTCAGGAGCACAATAGTACCACGACAGAGCAGGTATTACTTGGTTGGTACATTATTCCCATCCCAGCAGTGTCACCAAGGTGTTTACATCAAACTACAACAACAGTCTGTAATTGTAAAACAACAATGTCCATCTATATGGTAAGTGGAGGAAATAGACAATGGAGCGAGAAGGGGGCGTGTCTAGACGTTGTTTGGATTCTGAATGTAATATTTTTAAAGAAAATAAAAATAAACTACATCAAAATGCCAATAAACTCACATGTCATTCTTTAGCTAAAAGTCAGCAATGTAATACATCGTTTAAACCTTTTTACACTAAAACCACACAGATATTCAAAGAATGTTCAAATAAAACTTGCCAGATGTCAGTGAGGGGTTCCCATTTTGACCAGAAGTATTTCTGGACAAGTTTAAACCAGGTGTAAATCAGTAACGTGAGTGGCGAAGGCCACAAAGTCCCTGATTTATTTTTAAATCGGAGATGTTTTTTCCCCTCAGTTTTGATTTTCTGTCTTTGTATTAGGGTTTGGATGAGATGCCCACACGTACAGCAGATTTTCTCAGCATCCTCTACTGTGTGTCTGATTATTAACAATCCACAGCTGTCACTCCACTTACTTTAAAGACAAGCTGTTAAATACAGACAACACTCTTTAGTTATTAACATTTAAAATAGCTCTTTGTCATTGCTACCCATTTTTAAAAAAGTGTCAGTACAGTGGTATGCAAAGGTTTGGGCACCCCTTATAATTTTCATTATAAATTATTGGTTGTTCAGATCAGCAAATTCAGTTAAATAGATCATATTGCAGACAAAGTGATATTTGAGAAGTTATATCAAGTTTATAGAATTTACAGAAAGTGT